>VZTJ01001442.1:214402-232924 GCA_013397795.1 Orthonyx spaldingii
AGGGAAGGGAAGGGAAGGGAAGGGAAGGGAAGGGAAGGGAAGGGAAGGGAAGGGAAGGGAAGGGAAGTCTAGCTAGGGAATTCAGTAGACCAGAATAGAGTGGAGCAGTCATAAGCAATCTACAACAATGACCTTTTTTATTCCCAAGTATCACTATAATTACCTCACTCCCAGGAACAACAGGGATGAATATAGCACTGAGTGGTGCTAATTACTGACTCGTGCAATAAGAGTCAGAAGAAGCGTGTTAATATTTCAACAATACAAAGAATTAAAAGCAAAATGCTTCCTTAAAATGAAGGACATTTTCAGCATGTAAGACTTCAGTGCACTTTCATATTTCATTAATATATACCTTCAGAAAAAAAAGGGAAGAGCTTGAATGTTCTTTTTTTCTTTTCTCTCTAGATATTAATATTTGGTTGATGTGGGTTTTTTAATTCTTAAATGAAACTATAGGAATTTTACAAAATGAAAATCTGAACTAATGCAAGCAGGTGGAATACTGGTCTCTCTGGAGGGTAGCTGAAATTAGGATTTTAATTACTTTTTGATCAGAATTGTGACTACTTCTCACAATCTAAACCTCTACAGAATAGCAAAACATCTTTCATATACACATTTCCTTTTGTTAGTCATTACTCCATATTAAGTTCACACTTTTTGATGTTTTTATAGTGAATTAGATCATTCCCAAAATTACCATGAAGAGCAAAGGAAAAAATATTTAGGAGAGAGTTTAGTTCATGCAGAAATATTTAGCCCTCAACAAGTCAATATTTCAAATGATTGCCTAAATGAAATAATTTGGAGAAAATTTTCATGTGGCCTCAGAATTAAATCTTGTGAAGAGAATGGTTTGGTTTGGAAGGCATCTCAAAGCTCATCCAATTCCAGCCACTGCCCCTTCCACTAAACCCGGTTTCTCCAAACCCTGTCCAACCTGGCCTTGGACCCCTGCAGGTATGGGGCAGACACGGTATTTCTGGGCAACCTCTTCCATCCAGCCTACACAAGAGATAAGTTGTAGGAATGCTGTCATGATTTAGTAAAGCCTGGCAATGCTCTTGCCCTTACAAGAGCAGCATCCCTTCTGTTGGATTTACTCTCTCCACTAAAAGCCATTTTTTTAAGTAAACCAAAAGAAGCAGATAGGGAAAAAGATTGCCTTGGGAGAGAAGATAGATGGAAAACTAAAGGCTATCTTGGGTCAAACCTGGCCTTTCACCTCTTGTTGCTAAGAGGTTTGTGAAATCTGGAGGCCAGATGGGCAAGCACACCTATGAGCCTTGCTCAGAGGGGTCCCTCTGCTCAAAACACTCTCTCTTCATCCAAGTTTGCAGTTTAAAAGAGCTGCTCACTAATTGTGGTAATAGTCTCAACCACTTCTTAATTATATATGCCAGCACACCAGAATTTCTGGGTAATTTTTTCTTTCCCCTCCAAGGACACCTTGTGACCACTCCAGAAGTGTCATATACAGACACAAACATCAGAGTGCTGGTAGGTGAGAAAGGAGCCCCAAAATACTGCAGAAACTCTGCAGCTTATCTTAGAGACATGCAGCAGCTTCCTGACAGCTTGGCTTTGACTTCAATTTTCCTTCTCCCTGCGCCAGGCACCATATGCTGAGTGTTGCACTGAAATGACACTTCACCCGCAAGCCTGCAACAGAGAAGCTATATTTAAATTCAACTGTTAGGTGAAAGTGTGTTTTAGAAAAACCTCCAGGAAGCTGCATCCAGATGGTGGCAGAGAAGAATCTATATCTAGGGATTTGGGGGAGGATAGCAGGTTACAGCAGCATCACTTCTGAAGTTGTGGCTGTATGGTGATATTCCTGTTCCTTTCAGGTAGAACTAAAACCATTGCATAATGCAGTGTTTGGCATTCATCAGCTTGACTATTTGAAAGAAAGAAAATTTTAATAAACTTGGTTTCTTTGGGATTTTCTGTAACTATTTCTGTCTGTGTGTTATCAGTCTCAACTTCTTACTTGAAGTTAACCTAACGCAGTAAATAGAAATGTTAATACACTTATTTCAGCACTTTGTCAGTACAACTTTACGTTTAAATGGCAGAAAGGCACCGGAGGAAAGCTCTATAACTGTTGGAATCATCAGCATCGAATGTTTGACATTCTGAATTAAATCATTCCCAGCATTTTAGCCTGTTCCATAAAGGGAGAGGTGACAGTCAGGGAGCTGATTATGTTTTCCAGATTTTCAAAGAAATGTCAGTCCTGACAGTACCTAAAGCAGTTCAACAAAGCTGTGACATTGGCACAGTTTTTGACTTCAGTTTTTTGGAGGAAATGCTTTAGAGTACCTGAGGGTGTTTATGAATGAATATTGTAGAGTTCTTTACTCTGACTAATGACCCACTCTGATTTTCCAATCAGTTTTGGAGATTGAGAACAGATGAACATGCAAAAATCTGCAAGTTAACCATTCACTCCTTAGATGAGGGGAACATCTGAGCTCCAGCCTTTGATATGACACCACATATTTTCATTCTACCTGTCTTTTTTGAAGCAAACAGATGAAACAGATGTGAACCAATACTGTTTGCTGAGATGTTTCCAGAGCAGTAACTTCCCAAAGTAAACTCGCGTTTCACCTGGTTCTGTTTAGTGTGCTGTTGATGGTATCACAGTGATTGCATGAAGTCATTAGACTAGATTAATGTAAAACATCCCTCAAAATTGCTTCCTTTTACACCCCTCTGCACACCCAAATGTGATGTGAATGCATGCACACATGCCTACTACAAAGGGTGGTTCAGGAATATTTCAGGTATTCAGCTAATTTCAGAGAAGCCCAGAACTTTCTCATATTTACCCAAGGACACTGTAACAGTAAACATGAAGGCAGGATGCTCTCAAAGCCCACCTAAAGCATCCTGCAAAGGCAGGATGATGGGAAATTGCATGTACGTATATGCAGATACACACACATGCATACATTCAAACTAACAAACGAATTTCAGAACAGGCACATTATGAAGTATGGTGATTAGGAAGCTGTCAGTACACTTCTCACAGAGAAAACCATGAAAGCCTGTCAATAAACAGTGAAAAAACACTATCTTGAAAAAATAAAGTTACACCTCTAAAGTTTGATTGAATTGACCAACATTTCTGTTTGACCTGGTTGGTCCCCAGCATAGCACCAATCTCACACAAATCAAACAAACCTATTGTTTGTCCTCACATTTTCTTAGCAAAAGTCTGGGACACCTCAGTTCTGCTCTTCCCATAAGTTCTGACCTGCAAAATTCAGTTTAAGAAAGCTCAAGATAAATCTGTTAAGAGTGGTCTGAGTTAACAAGGCGCAGCATGTTGGCAGAGCACTTTCTTTACGGCCCACCTTGGCCTTACGAGACACATCCTGTGCAGAGGAGGACAGGTTTCCTTGTATCTGCTTATGCTCCAGTGTCAGGCAACACACAAATTTGCCATTAATGCACCCAGTCATTTAGCTGTGCCAGGAATTCATCTCTAATCTAATTTACAAAGGAGTGACCATGTAAGGGAATAGCCCAGTTCACTTTCCCTCAGTACAGGAACAGAGATTGACTTTTTAGTGACAATGACAGCCAACCAGAAGAAGAAAAATATACCACATGAGGACATTTTACTGTAAGATCTCCAATCGGGGTATCCACAGTCTCCTCTGCAACCAACACAACTGAATCCAGCTCTGGAACACATTTGCCAAAAAGTCAAAGCCTAAACAATCCCCATCTGAACACATATTCACTGACATACAGAGAAAAGATTGTTACACTGTCTTTTAGCAATCATTATTCTTGGGGATTTTTAATCCTTCTTTCCCACTTGGTAATTTCTTCCAAAGAGTAGAGCAAGAGGTGCATGAATTTCTCCTGCCTTTCTTCTCCTGCACTGTTAATGCAGAATGCTCCCTACCCCCTTGGTACGGGATTACAGAGCACAGCACCTAAAATATAGAATCATAGAAACATGGAACAATTAAGTTTGGAAAAGCCCTCTAAAATCATCATGTCCAACCATGAAGATAACACTAACAGGCCCACCACTAAAGTCTCTAAGTGCCACATGTAATGTTTCTTGAACACTTCTAGGGATAGTGACTCCACCACTTCCATGGGCAGCCTGTTCCAATGCTTTACAACCCTTTCAGTGAAGAAACTTTTCCTGAGACCCATCTATAATGTGAAAGCAAAGGAAGCACAGATTTGGTAAGTAGATAACATTAAAATTTCTGCCAAAATGTTTTTCTCCTCTCCGAAATATTTCTTGACCTGTCCAGAATGTCTGAGAAAAAAAAACAGTCCCCAAAAGAAAGTAACGAAACAACATCACCATACAACTAAAGTGCTTTTGTTGTTGGATTGGGGATTTTTAAAATAAAATAAGTACAAACTATAATACCTACAAGAGGTAATATGTACTATAATATAATAACAAAACCTATAGCAATTATGAGCTCATATCTTTGAAGAACATTTAATTTGCAATTCCAGCTGCTCAAATGTAGGGCATGCCTTTAGAAACCAGAATAAATAGGAATTCTGCTTTCTTCCACATCTGACCTAGGGCCAAGGCATCCCTTTGCAAGTAAGCCAAGAGCATCACTGTCAGTGCCACTGTCAGAAGCCAACACCAAGGGTTCAGTGGCCTAGGAAAGGTGGAGGGGAAAGTTATCTCCCAATTCTATAGCAAAAGTTGGTAACACAGAAAGCAACATTTTAGCAACTTATAAAATAAAATAGTTTAGTTTTAGGTGAGAGATACTGTGTCATCCAGTGCCACAACCAGGTGGCAAACTTTACTTAAGGCAGGATGACATAAACTACATAAAATTAGGTTGAACCAATACACTTCATATTATGCAAAAATATACAGCAAGAAACGTTTTGAATTCAATTCTAGATCTATTATCTGAACTTATCACCTGTAAATGTTCTCTCACTTCTGTTTAAGAACCTTGGAATTTCACTGCCCTGTGTCAATGCTGTTGTTCTGCTGTGGTAGTGTGCCAACCACCAGGGACATCCTACTGGCCTGGCCACTCACCGCCCTGCATTCTACATGTCCCTCCCCTGTTCACCCAGGACTGGCCAGCTGTCACGGGCTCGTCATTGGTCTATTGGCTGGCCTCTCGCCCTGCCACCGGGGAGAGAGGGCATAAAGGACAGAGGGGAGAAAGGGGCTGGATCAGTCTGGCCACGTTGTGCATTACGCATCTGGTTCACCGCTTTTCCCTCCGTGAGGGAGAATAAAGGACTCTGATAAACGCAACTGGTACGTCTGTCATTGCCTGCCAGGAGCAGCCACCGCCCGGCCCAGGATCAGAGCTCCCGAGGCAGGGAGCTGCAGGGGCTGGACTCGGTGGCCTGGAGGAGCCGTAGAGGAAACAGGAAAGCAACATTCTGCAAGCTCCTTTCCTGCTCCCTAAACATCAAATCCACAGTACTTTCAGTAATTCAGTCCCATGTATTAAACTCTTCTAATTCACAAAACCCTCAAGGTTTCCTCCTGTCACACTGAGCTTTTTTGCTATTTTTTTGTAGCCTCACATCCTTGTTTATTTTGTTCCTCTTTCGTTCTCTGTCCCAAAGTTTTTACAATCAGGATCTGAATGTACTAAACCAAACCAGGAGGTATAATCTTGTTAAACACATCCACTAGTCACACAATTTCCCACTAATGACAGTGGACCCATCCTAGTTAATATGAAACTGGTAAACCACCTTCTTCAGCACAGGAATTACTCTCCTTAGGCACCTAAATAAACAAATGTCACACCAAGGACTAAAGTCTTTTGAAAATATGAGGTTCTTTTGAAAATCTGTTTCTAAATGCTAATGCTAAGCTGTATAGAAAATGTCAGTGACTGACTAGTGAAAAAATAATACTTAAACAGCACATTTAATTGATGTGGCATTAGCTTCAATGACATTTAGAGAACATCAAAGACAGAACATATCTGTAGCATGAGGAATATGAAGCAAAAATGGAACTTCAGCAGAATGATCAAATTTAATTCAATGAGCAACAATAGTTAGGATAACAAAATATTCTATGCAGCAAGTTTACTCATCCTCTTAACTTTATTTGTGCAGCCTGAAATTGGATTCCATAGAAATGCAAAGTTTTTCAGATTGCTGAGATCTGAACCTTTATCTTTGCTTGCAGACTATTTGTATTAATCTACTTTTCTTTGAAGCACAGAGCTGTTAAACTGTTAAAGCTCATTTAAAATGTGGCTATATTTCTATCAATGGACCCAGATAGTTGAATTATAGATTTTAATTATGCTTTTTATACTTTGGACATGCTTACTTAGAAATATTTGCAACAAAAATATGCAATTAGAGAGCTTTTATTGCTGCTGATTGGTGAATTGTGTCTATATTGACACCAAGAGGTGGCTTAGCATATAGAAGAATTTACATGGACCACTTTCTGTTAGTGACTCATGCAAAAACCATAGCCAGCTTTGTTACCCTATCTTTGTTAGTACTTTATCATGAAATCAAAGCATGTGGAAATGTAAAATGCCATGTGCTTTAGGTGTGAGATACAAGAATATTTCACACTGGAGTGGCACCCATCCTACAAAACACATAATTGGAAAATCAGAATTTATGCTATTTATCCGACACATCTGACTAACTTCTCCAGTTTAGCAAAAGCAGAACTGGACAGTCTCCATCCTGTGATATTCAATCACTTTTCCCATTGCAAACTGCAACTATGGGATGGCCATAGCACTGGGGAAAATTAAAATAAAACATAATTTTTAAAAAAGGTAGGAACAAGCACTGCAGGAAAACAGCAATGTGAACTTCATTTGCTTTTCAGGGTATTATCAGATAGCACGGAATGTGTTACTCTGTGCTTTGCCAGATTTGGAATTTAAAAAAATCATTTTGTACCATCAAATACACCTGGCACCAGAGTGGAAAGAGATACAGAATAAACCTACTCCTTTCACAAATACCACCACCCTGACAAGACTTACACAGTATGACATGAGCACATTAGAAAAAAAATGACAAAAAGGAGTTGTTTATAATGGACAATTGATTTCTTCCAAAAACTGCTCATTTAAGTTTATCGGTATTTAAAAAACGGCTGAGAACAGAAATGACTACAAACTACTTCAGAAGGAACACAGTGTGTGTTTTAACATCCTCTCTGCCTCAAGATTGGTTTCAAAATCTGCACACATGTATTCACATATATTCTCAAAGTTTTAATTTTTTTTAGTAATTATATAACTGACTTCAGTGAAAATTTTATTTGGTATGAAAAAGGTGTTCAACCAACCTGGAGATACCTTAGAGAAATCCTATAATCATAAATTGTTAACAGAAAAGTCTTCTAAGGCCATCAAGTCCAACCATCAACTCAGCACCGTGTTCACCTCTAAACCATGTCCTCAAGTGCCACATCCACACACCCTGTGAACACCTCCGGGGATGGGGACTCCACCACTGCCTGGAGCAGCCTGTGCCAGGGCCTGACTACACTTTCAATAAAGAAATTTTCCCTAATATCCAACTTGAACCTCCCCTGGTGCAAACAGAGGCTCTTTTATCTCCTCCTGTTCCTGTGCCCTGGGAGCAGAGCCCGACCCCCCCGGCTGCCCCCTCCTGTCAGGGAGTTGTGCAGAGCCAGAAGGTTCCCCCTGAGCCTCCTTTTCTCCAGGCTGAGCCCCTTTCCCAGCTCCCTCAGCCTCTCCTGGGGCTCCAGCCCTTTCCCAGCTCCGTTCCCTTCCCTGGACACGCTCCAGCCCCTCCAGGTGTCTCTGGCCATGAGGGCCCAGAACTGGACACAGCACTCGGGGTCCCTCAGCAGGGCCAGCACAGGGACAGTCACTGCCCTGGGCCTGTGGCCACTCCATGGCTGGCACAGCCCAGGGGCCATTGGCCTCTTGCCCACCTGGGCACCCCTGGGATCCTGTTCAGCCTCTGTCCCCAGCACCCCCAAGGCCTTTTCTGATGGGCACTTTCCAGTCACTCTGCCTGACCTGGAGCTGCAGGGGGTTATTGTGAACAAAGTGTAGGGATCCAGCACTTGGCCTTGTTGGCTCTCACACCACTGGCATTGGCCCATCCATCCAGCCTGTCTGGGTCCCTCTGCAGGGCCTTCTTACTCTCCAGCACCTCAACATTTTTGTAGTGTGCTCAGTAGCAATTGAAGATCTCATAAAAAGTAAATATATAGTCCTTGAACACACTGGTTGTGAAGGCTTCTGCCTTCACCTTCTGCCTGTGAGGAGCATGACTGTTCCTCATTTCACAGCATGGGAATTAAATCTCCATACTACTGTTCCAAATTCCACCATTTGCTATCAGTGTCAAAAACATCATCACTCTTTATGTTAGAAAGGAGTTAAATAAATCCCAAATCCTAATCCTTTTGCTGGATTAGTCTCAGCATCAAGTCCACAGTGGACACATTTATACTTTTATATATTTCCCTCTGTGTATGCCTGTCAATTTACAATGAAGATCAACATACCATTTCATGCTAGTCTAGACCCAGAAATTTCTGCAGTTTGTCAGTTCAGCCCCCCTGCTTTAACTGGAAGTGGATTACTTCATCTGAGACAGAGAGAGTTTAATACCCCACAAGACTGTTTTGGAGGTCATGTCATTTTTGTATAATGTTGTTACAGAGATAGAATGATTCCTGATTTTCAAGACCTGGTAACAGCCAAAGGGTAAATAACGAGTGTCTTTGCCTGAGGCACTTGTAATATGAAGTCATTCATTTTGCTCCTTTATTACTTTTCAGCATTGACTAAAAGGTATTACCAAACCTTGTGGTAGGAGAATGATTTAATCCAGCAAGCAAAATCATTGGGACTGTTTTGATTCTGAGTTATATGTTGCAGCCCACCTTCCATAAAACGTTTTGCTAAGACCAAACACGGGAGATATTCAGTGATATACCTCATGAAATGATAAACTGTGGAGTACTATATTGATTTGTAGTAAATGTGCAGAGGAAAACTGGTGATATTGTCTGATTGCCTGAATAATGAAAGCCACTCAGCTTCTTGCATTCTTTCTGAGAATCATAAAAATCACAGAATGTTTTGGGTTGGAAAACCTTTAAAGCTCATCCAGTTCCAACCCCTTGCCATGGTCAGAGACATCTTCCACTATCCCAGGTTGCTCCAAGCCCCACCCAACCTGGCCTTGGACACTTCCAGAGATCCAGGGGCAGCCACAGCTTCTCTGGGCAACCTGTGCCAGGGCCTTACCACACTCACAGGGAAGCATTTGTTCTCTGTATTCCATCTAACCCTGTCCCCTGGCAGTGGGAAGCCATTCCCTGTATCCTGTCACTCCAGGCCTGTGTCTAAAGTCCCTCTCCAGCTCTCCTGGGGCCCCTTCATGGACTGGAAGGGGCTCTAAGGTCTCCTCGGAGCCTTTTCTTCTCAAGAATCAACACCCCCAGCTCTCTCAGCCTGGCTCCAGAGCAGAGGGGCTCCAGCACCCAGAGCATCTCTGTGACCTCCTCTGGACCAGCTCTAGCAGGTCTATGTCTTTCTCATGCTGAAGAGCCCAGAGTGTAGTGCCAGGTGGGGTCTCATGAGAAAAGACCTCGTTGCTTTGATTTGGTGAGAACAAATTATTCAATGAATGTAATACATTCCAGCAGCAACATAGGGTGTAATACTGATTTCTTCTACAAGAAAACAGTAAAATATAATATGAATTTTGGATACAAGATCCAATGCCCCAAACATTAATAGAAATGGTTTTTACCAAACATTAAGCCCTGTGTACTTTGTAGTCTACTTGTGTGAGCTGTTTACAGTGCTGTTAGAAGTGTCCGTGCACCACCAGTGACAGGCTGCCAGCCTGATGTCATCCCAATCACTACAACCTTCTATGCCCGACCTGCGAGCCAGATGCTCACCCATCTCATAATGTGTTTATCCAGCTGAGAGATGGACATTTTATCCAGAAGGATCCTGGATGAGACCGTCTAGAAAGCTTTCCCGAAATCCAGATAGATTATATCAACAGGCTTGCCTTGATCAGCCAGGTGGGTCACCTTGTCATAAAATGAAATCAGGTTTGACAAGCAGAACTTTCCCCTTATGAAGCTGTGCTGGCTGTGACCAATGACTGTTGTCCTCCAGGTGTTTTTCAATACCTCCCAGAATAACCTTCTCCATAACTTTGCCAGGCCCTGAAGTGAGGCTGACAGGCCTGTAGTTTCCAGAGTCCTCCTTCTTGCCCTTCTTGAATATCAGCAGAACACTTGCCAGATTTCAGTCAGCTGGGGCCTCTCTGGTTTCTCAAGACTGCTCAAAGATCATCTTGAGAGGTTTTGCAGTGACATCAGCAGCTCTTTGAGGATTCTTGGATGAACCCCATCAGGCCCCATAGATCTGTAGGGATCCAGGTGGAGCAGCAGATCCTTCACAAGTTCAGGGTAGACTGGGAGCTGATCACTCTCACAGACACGGTCCTCCAAGCTCACAGCACTGAAACCCCGAGTCCATCATACGTGTTGAAGACAGAGGGAAAGAATGCATTAAACATCTCTGCCCTGTCCCTGTCCCTGTTTGTGAGGTGACCATCCTCATTCTGGTATGTGTCAATGTTATTTTTACTCTGCCGTTTGCCATTCATGTATTTGAAAAAACTTTTTAAAATTTTCCCCCATGGTTCTGGTAGCCTCAACTCCAGCTGAGCTTTGGCTGCACTAATTTTCTTCCCACAACGGGGAGCAGCACCTCTGTATTCTCCCCACATCACCTGACCCTGCTTCCACTGGGCACACATCTTCCCTTTTAGCCTGATTTCCAAGAGAAGATCCCTGTTCAGCCAAGCGGGTCTTCTGCCTCATTTGTTTAACCTCCAGGCATTTGGGAATTGCTGCCCAGAAAAACTGACCAGCACTGATGGACCCCAGCACCTCTAAAACATTTTCCCAGGCGACCTTACTCACCAGTTCCCTGATCAGCCTGAGGCTGCTGTCCTCATGGCCAGAGCTGAGGTTTTGCTGGCATTTTTCCTCCTGCCACCAAGGCTTTTAAACCCAGTGACTCTGTGCTTGCTGTGGCCAAGATGGCCCCAACCTCCACTTTGGTCACAAAATCCCAGCTGCTGACAAGCAGCAGATCCAGGAGGGCATGTTTCCGAATCGGCTCCCATAGGACCAGTTCCAAGAAGTTGTCATCCAGGTGTTTTAGGAATCTTCTGGCTTGGGTTGTACCAGCTGTGAAATGTTCCCAGTTAATTTCTGGCAAGTTGAAGTCCCCCATAAGGACAAGGGCAGTTGACCTGGAAGTGTCCCTTAGTTCCTCAAAGAATCCATCAACATCATCGTCCCTGCTGGGGGGATCCAGAGTAGATTCCCACAGTGGCATCCACATTATTTATTTGTCGCTTGATTCTTACCCAGAGGCTCAATGTGTCGTTCCCAGCTGTAAGTTCCAGACATTCCAACCCTTCCATTGCATACCCTCTGCCACCCCTCCGCCTCTCCTGCCCTGCCTATCCCTCCTGAAGAGCCTGGAACCTCCCATCAGGGCACCCCAGTCACCAGACTTATCCCACCAGGTTTCTCTTACGCCAGTGATGTCAAAGCTCTCGCACTAGACCAAAGCCTTGAGCTCCTCTTGTTTGTCCCTGGTGCTGAGTGTGTTGATATAGAAACATTTTGGGTGAGGTTCCTTGCAGCCAACGCCTGGCAGAGCAGATTGAGGGATCCCATTTGGGCTCATTTCCTCAAGTTTTGGCACTCCATCCCATTGCTCATCAGGCCAGCTGGGCTTTGTCCCCTTCCCCCTTCCAAGCTACTTTAAAGCTCCGTCAACAAGCCCCACTGGCTTCTGTGCTAGAGCTCTTTTTCTCCTCCAAGTAAAGTACATCCCATCAGGTGTCAGCAGACCCGGTGCTGAGGAGATCTTCCCATGGTCAACAAACCCTAAATTTTTCCACCTACCCCAACCCTGGAGCCATGCACTGACCTGATGGATCTGCCTATTCCTATCAGTATTATTGCTTGTTTCCAGAAGGACCGAGGAAATCGCTACCTGTGCTCCCAAACCCTCTACCAATCATCCCAGGGCCCTGAAGTCTCTTTTGATTGCCCTCAGACTTCTCTTTGTTATTTCATTGCTGACAGTTTGAACAGCCTATAGCATAGAGTAATCAGAGGGCCTTACTAGACTGGAGAATTTTCCAGAAATGTGCCTTCCCCGAGCCCCTGAAGACAGCAGTCTTCCCTATGAGCTGGGTCCAGCCTGCTGCCATCTTTTCGCTCAGAAAGGAATCTCCTATTATAACTACTCTTCTTTCCTCTCACACAGAGGCGGTTGTGATGCAGGGCACAGGTGGTGTCGTTCTAGTGATGCCTGTTGGATTCTACCTTTTTTCTTTTATATATTCCNTCCAAAGCCCCTCTCCTATCTTGGTTCTCCTTAGAAACCAAGGCCAAAACACAGCTCTTCAGACACATTTTCATCAACACAGTACAGTCCCATCCCAGGGGGGGAAGATTGAGAAGGGACTAAGGGGGGGGAATTGCATCACCACTTGTGCTCCTAATTGGTGTTTTTTGTCAATTATGCTCATTTACCAAACCTACAAAACTGTATTCACCCCTGTGGGTTGGGCTTTTGTGGGCACTCTTCTGTAACTGCCCCTGGAGGCCTCCAAATAGAGATCCACTTTTGTATTACCTCCTATCCTAAAAACTATCTCGAGTTTCGTGTCCAGGTTGGGAAAAAGGCAACACCCTCACTGCCATGCCCTGCCCTGGTTTTTCCACTCCTGTTCTCCACACTCCAGGTCACTCACACTCCCTGGAGCCATTTAATTCTCCCTTGGTTGCTCCTGGCACTGCCCCCTCCTCCCGTGGTTGTCTCCCAAGGGCTTCTGGAGTGTGACGAGGCTCAGGGCTTTGGGGTGGGTTCCTGAACTCAGGAATTCCCTGTACAGCTTGATCTCATCCCCCGTTTTTCCTTCAGTCACAGCTACTTGAGCATCACTGACTGTTTTACAAAAGGAAAATGGAAATGAACTCTTCAGAACAAAACACCTCACTAAAAGTCCTTAATTTTTAATCACTTGAACTTATTAATTATTTTTAAATTATTTTGACACTATCAATTATTTTTAAAATTTATTTTGCGTGGTAAAATACATGAAATATAGACAAAAGGCTGTATTCTGTTTGTTAATGCAGATTGCATTTGTTAATATCATATTGCTTATGTTGTGTAAGGTTTAACCTTCAGTATTATTATTATAATCTGTAGCCAGTATTTTATGTAAATGACTAAAGATATAGTTTAAATAAAATACAATTAGATGTGACTTGATAATAAAGTGATGCCTGTGTTTACTTTCTATTATTAGAGCATATTTATCAAGAAGCAAAGCTGATATTGTATTTGAGTTCCTAGTAAATTATCCAATCCTACTGCTAGCAGCCAGGATATAGGTAAGAAATCCATGTTAGTTATAGTTCAAGAACTGTAAGAATATAGTTCAGAATTAGCTGAAATACAAATATTTATTTTTGATTAGCCAATTACATTTCCTCAGGTCTCAGATTCTACTATCTTTCTGAATACTTGGTAGAGTGTCTTTTCTGTTTTGAATTTAAATTATGTTACTCATATAAGTCAAAACCTCTATATGTGCTTTTCCCTCGAGGAATTAGCATTCACTCCTCAAAGCCAGATTCTATCTTCTGGATGCATGTGAGACCTGCATACACAACTCCTAAATTGCTGGTGGGCTCTGCACGTGCATTTTTCAGAGCTCTGTATATATCAAATAGTCTGGTCAGTAACAATATCTTTGCTTCTCAAGCTGCATAAATAAAGTAGAAATTGAGAATATCAGAAGACGAATTGAGATACAGAGCCATTAATGACCTTAAGAACACTGTTATCCATAGCAATCATATTGGGATTCTAGGGAGAATTGAGCAAAAAGACATTTGAAGTATTGCATTTCTTCACAAGGGTGTCTGCTGGAATGAGCCTGTAGCTAAAAAAAAAAAAAAAAAATCACAACCAGCATAATGACTGTGAAAACCTGTAGAATCAATCAATCTGAGCTAGAAGACAACTAAGATTTGAATTCAGAGATATTGACCACGACCTTAACTTAACGATAGCAGAAGAAAATGACAAAAATTCTCGAGTGAGTACATTCAGTGTCAATTGTTCTTTTTCTGAGTGGAAAAGGCACAAATGCCCTTCTGTACAAAGAATCACACATTCCAGTCAATATCCCTGGCTTTTTATACAGAGAAGGTTTCTGTGCTACTCAGTCATTTTTCTCTGTATAAGGTATAATGTGCCACCCGTATAGACTTAACATATGGTCAAAAAGAAAAACCTGAAAGCCATTCTGTTTGGAGACAGCTACTGCCCTAGCAGCAGTTAGAGAAAACAACAACATGGGGGTTAAAACAAAAGCACAGAGAATTTGATTCAAGTAATAATAAAAAAAATTTATTTTTTCTTCAGTAACTAACAGAAATCTTGGTAATTGTTTTCTCCTTTATGAAAGTCATCAGCGTTTGATCTCCTCAACATCTTGAACATCACTGATAGTACCAGCAGGGATACTGAAACAAAAATGAAAAGGAAGGGCAAATAAAAGAACAAAGACCAAACTAATGAAAAATCTTCAAAGAATTAATGAAAATGACCTGTTTTGATGCACAAAATCCTGTCAGACTACCCTGCTGACTGAAGAACATATCTGTTAATAGTGTTAAACAGCTTTTACACTACTTCAGTGATTGCATGAAACCATTAAGTTACAGCCTCTACTACACTAATTTTTTTAGGGCAACTTAAATGATTCATGAACTCACTAACTGAAATGATGACACACCATATTCTTTAAATAAATGTTCTTTGTTCTTGGGAAACATATCAGTAGGAGGTTTGATCTAATAATTATCCTTAAAATATTAGATTTTGAAAGAGGGTATATTCTAGAAATAGATTATAATAATGTTTACAAAAATTAGGATTTGCTCTTGTCCTTGCCATTTGAGTTTCTTTAGGATCTTTGATTAAATACACAGAACAAATAAGTAGAAATACAATGAGAGATTGTCAAAACACAGACTCCTGCAGTGTATTATGAAAAAAAAATATACAGAAGGCAATCTTGGCATCAATATTCCCCTTTGTTGCCAAGCTGAAACACGCTCGTGTTCTTGTCAAGCTGACTCCTGAGAGCACTCCTAATGCTGCAGGCACAGCCAGCACTGCTCCCCAGCACCCTGCCCAGCACTGCTGTGCCTCACCAAGAGAAACTCCAACCTTGCTTCAAAACCCAGGAGGCTGACTCTGAGCCAGCCAAGTGAAGTGAGGGCATGTGGGGTAGGTCTGAGTCTGGTCCCTGGCAAAACACCTCAGAGGCCTTTGAGTTCTGTAGATTTGGGCTCTCTGATAAATCACTTTATCAGAGATAAAGTGGGATACTGAACATTCTGCAAGATTCTGCAGGAAGGCAGAATCATTAACAAATACAGTTTCTTCAGGGACTGTCATGCTCTTCATAGACTCACAGAATGGTTTGGGTTGGAAGGGACCTTAAAGTCCATCCACTGCCATCCCTGCCATGGGCAGGGACACCTTCCACTGTCCCAGGGTGCTCCAAGCCCCGTCCAGCCTGGCCTTGGAATGCGGCCTTTTTTCCAAGATCTTCAGAGGTGGACTGAGGGTTGATACTGTGGCTCAGTCTCAAAAATTAATTTGATTTCTCCTTTGTTCTTGAGTGAAAAGTGCTTTCCTTTACCCGGAGCAGATGACTTCTCTGCTGCGCTGGCTCACAGATGTAAGAGCTGGAAAGACAGGGTCATTTTGGGAATCAGAACTGCCTACCCCTCTTCCTGTCCATCTCTGAGCCCTCACTTCTGTCTGCCCTTTTCCTGGGCCACAAGTACCCACAAGAGCTCAGACTCTTTCATTATTAATCCATTGAGATATCATTTGTCCATGCACATGGAGATATTCCCAGCCGGGGCAGACCCCTTATACGACTGGGATTGTGAGCACAGATCTAAACAAGGGTCCAGGCCTTATCTTCTGCACCCCTCATGTCTCTGGTGTCCATCTTAGGGGCCCCTGGTTCTCCCAGTGCCATTGAAGGCAGTCAAACCCTCCTTCACCTTTGTGAACCTCCAGTCTAGGAGTTTGTCAGTCCTTAACATTCTGGCTAAACTAAACTAGGCTCTGGTTATAACTCATCTGAAAATATGTTCTTAAGTCTTTTGTTATGTATGCATGGCTTCTCAGTTTAATTTTTCTCTTCCTTTATTTTCACCTTTTCACATGCACATACCCTCCAGGGAATCCTCTGGATAAAGATCAAGAAACTAATATAATATTGATAACAGGAATTGCTAATTGTAAAGCATCGTGACCTGATATGTGTTTAGGCTCTAAAATTAAAACAAAAATGCTTTCCTATGAAAGGGATTTGCAATTGGAACAAAGGGATGGAAATTCAATGATTTTGGAGGGCATTATCCAGGTATTGCTAGACCTGGAAATATGATCATCTAAACCTTTAATTTTGCTTAAGTATGTCCTTATTCAAGAAGTTTCACCAAACCTTGCTGCTTAACTGGTGTCATGTCTTTTTATGCCCAGCTAACTGGAATAAGAGAGGCTGTTAAAGTGTATCAAATCCAAAATTAAACTCATTGATGTTTTTCAGATCCAGACATTCTTAAAAATGTACTGGGCTACAAATATTATTTTTCTAGTGGAAATTTATCAACTCACAGTCCCAAACACTCCCTTTGAGCTGCTCTTCCCTGTTACCAGCCTGTGAGCCCCTGGATTTAAAAAGAGGACGTAGTGCATTTGCCAGTCTAGCCTTTTGCAAACATCCTGGGAATGATGATTCATCTGATTTCTGTACATTTTATCCACTAAGTTGAATGGAATATTCCTTAAAGGAAGCTGACCAATTACAACACAGACCAGAAGCAATTTACTGATAGAGCGAATTTCTGGAAGAGGCAGAGAGAACCATCCCTGCTGTTTATTCCTGGCTGGTATGGCAGTTGTGGCAGATCCACTTGTTGCTCATTGGTGCATATGTACCCCCAGCTCTCCACAGCCCAGCAGTGACACGGGACACACAGAGGGTCTGGAGAGCTGGAGGCAGTGCTTGACCAGCCGGCTGAGCCACCTGCTGGGAGCCACCCCACCGTCACCCATTCCAGCTTGATGACTACAGCCCATTTCTCCCTCTAACTTCTACAGAACTAATCTGCCTCACTCCTCTCCCTGACGCATCCTGTTCCATCTCCCTCGGCTTTTATGGGTTTTGTGAGTGATTCTTTCCGTTAAGGGAACTGAACTCCTGAGCAATGTCTGAGCAACAAGCTCCTATTTCAATTTCCAAAGAAACAGTTTTACTGGAAAAAAACAACAGCTCTGATACTTGATCAGTACCAAATGGGCCCTTCCAAAAAAAAATGTCAGTGATGCTGATTTCTAGAGTGTGGTCAAAATGTATGGGAAATAGCAGCACTAAGAAATCATCCCCTTAGCCACTCAGAAGGTGTGATGTCAGACATCTCCATTTCACAAAACACTTGTATTGAAAACCATTGTTGGAAGACCTTTATTAGTTCTTCTCCACACTTGGAATTCCAAATTAATCAGTTCAAATCAGCCTCGGGAAGAGCACAAGGAAATGTTATTCCAGACCGTACACTGGAGTGAAAATGATAATTCAGGGCATAATGTGTACCTGTACAATTGAATCCCCAAGGATTTTATTAACACTGTCTGTCACATGCATCAAGAGGTCTAGTGAGAACTGTGGGCTAAAATATGTTGATAAGGAATAAAAAAATGACAAAACCAAGAAATGTTGGCCCTGCTTAGGTTCACACACAGGAGCTGAAGCATATTAGTGAGTGTTCTGTTAGAGTCTTGTTCTCTTTGCCCTATGGGTTCAGCCACCAGAGGACTCAGAACACAGGAGAGGAACCCAATGTGTTCTTATCTTTAACATGATAGCATTATTTTTCTATTTTTGTAGCTGTTCATGAACACAATCCCTTTTACAACAACTTCTAAAGGAATCTTCTTAAGCCACACAAATACCATGCTGCAAAGAGTTACTTCTTCAGGGGATTCCTTTTTTTTCCCTTATCCCAGTAGTATTGGACACTTGTTAGGTGTAGCTCCCCTAACATAGATGTCAATGGTCACTAAAATTTCATCCACTTTCATCTGCATCATATCTTATAACCCTTTCCTCCTATTTATAGGTTTGGGAAGATTCTGTAACTTTGTACGTCCCAGAATTTCTTTAATGATTAGGAATGTTTTCTAAAGAACCAACCTAAATTTATTCAAAGCCAGTTTACACCAGTTTGGTTTTAAGGCAGAGATGGCTTTTGGTTTAGATAGCTCGTTTCATTTTTTAATATGTATTCTGCTGACAGGAATTGTATCCTCTTTCAGCTCTCTTCCCCCCCGCCCCCACCGCCACGTGCTG
>VZTJ01001442.1:232931-254167 GCA_013397795.1 Orthonyx spaldingii
CCCCCCCCCCCCCCCAAGTATTGCCGAGTATTTCTACCTTAAAAGAAAGAGTGAGGCTCTTTCTTCTCCTGATTTTTCACATCTGTTTCAGATTTTAAATCATTTTGCTTCAGCAAAACTCTACAGTATCCCTGAGGAGATTTCCTCAAGACCTTATTTGATAGCATGAATACTTCCCTATCTCTGTAGAAATTACCTCTTCTGATACAATGTAGGTTCTTTGCATAATTTCACAATCACTCTTTCCATCCTGGTAACCTCTCATCTCATTCTGTTTGGATTTAAATTCCTTTGTCTGGGTAGCTGATTTACATAAGAGGCACAGCACTCCCTTTGTGTATTAAATAACAAATTATAAACTTGGTTTTCCTTGCCAAAATACTTATTGATGCTAACCACAGGAGCCACCTTCCATGAAATATTGACATAGCATTCCCACGAATCTAGAGGTTTTCAGCAGCCATCCAGGTGCTTTCTTCATGTTTTTCTTCATAGATCAACGACGATGAACACCACCAAAAACTGTGGCAATTATTAAATTTCCTGCAGGAGGGTATTTCCTTTGAAGCATTAGAGGGAATAGAACACTGCCACATAATCAACACATTTCCAACCCACCATTTCCAACTTATAACAATGTCGATAAAACCAGTTATAACTATTTAGTGTTCTGCAATGCCAGATTAAAACACTATTTCATATATATTTGTCTTTTCCAGCTCTGTCCTGTAACACTGAAAACTCCTGGCCTTGGGGAGAATCAGCTTGTTTGCCTATGAACATAAATGATGTGTAATGTATAGAATAAAATATGGGTAGTAGTTGATTTTTCTACTGGTACCTTCCCACAATTGACAAAACCAGTTGGTTTTATCATGTGATTGTTTTATCCTACAAAAGCCAGATATGGAGATCAGAAAAAGTGTAAATTTTATGCTTAAAAAGATATGCAGAAGTTAAGACCTCTTATTAGAAATTTGGCTCAGTTAATCAGTGTATTCCTTGGTGTAAATCTTTGGCTTCATCCCTACAATTTGGGTGAGATGAGCACTTGTTTACAGTGACCAGAGGGTGTGGATACAAAGAAGTTGCCTTTTGCCTCATTGACATATGAACAGGGAGCTTGGCTTTAAGCTGAAAGGGTGTAAATTTAGATTGGATGTTTTTCCTTGTGAGGGTGGGGAGGCCCTGGCACAGAGTGCCCAGAGAAGCTGTGGCTGCCCCTGGATCCCTGGAAGTGTCCAAGGCCGGGTTGGACATTGGGGCTTGGAGCAGCCTGGGATGGTGGAAGATGTCCCTGCCCATGGGAACTGGATGATCTTTAAGATCCATTCCAACACAAACCAGTCTGTGATTCCATGAAAATAGAAATCCTGGCACACCATCCGTCGAGTGATCAATTTTCTTGTTTTAGCCGAAAAGCTTGACTACATGTGTTTTAAATGGAAACAGGTTATGTAAAATAAGAACTGAAAAAAGTAAGCCTACTGAGTATTATTAAAAACAATTGCCATCTGTGAAATTAAACTTTAAAATCAGTCTGTCTCCTGCCATGTAAGTGACAGAAATAGAAGAATTAGTACAACACTGTTTTACTCAATAGCTGAGAAATAATGATAACGTTTCCTTCCAGCAAACTCCATTTTAATATTCTTTGTTATTCTCTCTACTGGGTGCTTTTCCAGTTCTCTGTCCTATTATCTGGTTTTAATCATTCTATATCTGTCATGGGCATGCAGTGTGTGACCTTGATCCCATTCAAACCATGGTACAAGACAAAGGCCTTTGTAACTGTAACTTCAGTATTTACAGAAAAATGCATTACCTGATACAACCAAAAGCAGAATAACGTGTATTCTTTGCTGTTTAATATGATTTTGATTAAAATAGAGAATGTTATTAGTGAGGGAATGGAATAAAATTTTTGGGATATTATAGATTCCATTGAGATTTATTTTTTCCCCACATCCTTACTGCCTCTCCTGAGACTGCAAATGCAGGGGAAATCAAAATATCATTCTAGTCACTGAATAATTGTTCCATTGTTGGAAAGCAAAAATCAGCCAACAATCTCGTGCTGAAATCTCCTGCTACACACCTTGAACCATGACATGGCATATGTGCAACTCACTGCTGGGTTTATGTTATTTTTATAAAGGTTGTTTCAATTCTGTTAATTGTACACAAACAGTCGCAGCGTGAGGTTGCTCATCCTAAATTGGTTCCCAGGGGCAGCAGGACTTGGTGGATTTTGGCAGAGAGGTGCCATTGGTCATCTCTTGTGTAAGGCATGGATGCTATCGGTCTGGAGACACAGGAGGAGAGCTGCTACTGCTCCAAGCCCCGCCAGTTCTTCTGGAGCCAGCCCCTTCCCCAGAAGAGGGGCACACCTTTAGGTAGCCTGCAGCTGCTTGCCACATTTGTGCCATTAAAAAAGAAGGGGTGTTCAGTCATTGTCTGTCTAACCCCACCGTGCTACCCGCATCCTGCCAGGAAGGGTTCAAACAGGACACAATCCCCTGGAGTCCCTCACCAGCCATGCTGTGGCCTCACAGAGGGAGATTTTGACCTGGCATGGACTTAAAATGAAGGAAGCAGACTTCTCTTGATCCTTAGTCTTTAAATGTTAGGTCTCAGGTGTGCAGTTCAAGGGTTGAAGTGAATAGCTCGGGGACTGGAGGGGCTCTGTTAGCACCTTTCCCCCTTGTCCGTATGGCTGTGATGCCTTAGGATTTTAGCTTCTACATTTTCCATGTATCTGTAATCCTGTAATTCTTTAGTGTATAACTCCAGACTCCGTGTGCAGTGCTAAGCTACTCTTCTCCCATTTTAGTCAAACAAAACAATTCCTCTCTAGGCCTGAAGCTCAAGGACACCTCACTGTCTCAGGCCCTGAGATATGTAAACAACAGTGAATTGGGAGGAGCAAATTTGGGGTAAATGACTTCATTACCTGAAGCTGTAATTGGAGGATTAACCCCCGATATGTAAATGGACCAAACTTATAAAGTATGAAAAACCTATGACCAGCTGTCCATTTTAGGGTGTAGCCCCTGGGTGGGCTGTGACTGCCCTAAATGTACCTGAAGGCTCTTCAATAAATATAACTGCTTTCTTATTCTCTTAATTTTGTCCAGCCTCTGTTTTAGGTAGCCAGATAAGGTATCAGCTGAGTCCATGCAGGCAGGTGCTCTCCTCTTCTTTACCTCTCCCTTCAAATAAGGACCTGTCCCTGAGGGATCGTTTCCATTAGGCAAAAGACAGGTGAGGGAATGAACACACAATTAGGCTCCAAGTCCTGCAGCCTGGCAAAGCTCATAGAAGAGCAACAGGGATTAAATTTACAGTGTGTGGCTTGTAACAAGGTCACGGTGTTCTGCACTACTCACTAATGGGACCATATTTTACAAGGAAACTTTACAATAGGATTTGGTTTTGGAGGGCTAAATCAAAAAAGTACAGCTTGTGCCTCTTTTGACTGCCTGGCTCATTTCTTGAGGGGAATAGGCAGAGAATGGAACTAAATATGAGAAACATTTTCTGTGGGATTGTGTAAATTAAAGTCAATTGAAACCTATGCACAAACCCAAATAAATATTAGCAATGTGATTACAGATCTGTGCAACTTAACAATGTTGCTGTAGTGATGGCTGAAAGGAGAAAAATTCTTGAGGACCTGATTGTAAGAGCTCAAATGAAATACAATTCCATCTTTCATGTTTTAGCAAGATAATTTCGGTTCAGTTTTGACTAATACAGAATAATGGGAATAAAATATGCTGCCTCAGTCTCTGTATTATTGGCTTCACATTATTGGTCCTGACAGGTGGCTTTTAAAATGCAGTAAATATTGGGCAATGCTGTTCTGCAAAGACAAGCCACTTCATCAAGCATATTTCCAAATCACGCTTTATTTTCAAAATGTGCTTAATTTCTCTGTATACGGCAAAGGAGCCCACTGCAAAATTGACCTGCAACAGAGTGCCCTCTACTGCATGTATTTGGCAAAGGAAAATAAAGCAAATTCCTTAAAAATAAAATCTTCACACGCTGAGGCCAGCACTTTTGTCACAGGCCACTGGACACTGAACTAAATATAATATACATATAGGCATATATCACTTCTTCTAAAGGACTGGGTATGACTAGGCAATAATAGCCTAACATAGGTATGAGATTTGCACAAACTTTTCCTAGGTTTTCAGTGAAATCAGAAAGTGTCCTCCCGTGCCAATATGACCTGTGTTTGTAGGATGGGCAGTTATTAGAGAAGCTGAAAATCTGCCCTGTATTGCCCTGCTGCCCCACTTCCTTTTGGCTGTTGGAGGGATCTATCACAATTTGAAGTGAAAAGTATCTCTGCTTATAGATTTATTTTCTCAGTCTTTAATCTCTCCTGGTGTCTCATTTCCCCCCTTCTGTCTATTTGCCATTAGGTCACTCATGTTAGACTGAACTCCCGTTTTCCTTCCCAAGTCCTTGATAATAGTGCATGCTACTGAATCACACCCATTGCAAATGATTGAGAAGATATTTCACCAGTACCATCCCAAAAAAGTCAAGACTCACAGCTTGCAAGCACATCATTGAAGCAATCCCACAGCAAGGCCCAAATTCTCAAGCAGACTTATACTTTTGAAGCCTTCCCCTCATTTTTTTCTTTTCTTGGTCTGAATTAGGCTGGCCTAATGCTGAGATCTGTGATGGGCCAAACACCTGCAACCTCTGTTAAAATTCACAGTGGCTTTTAGCCCTCAACCCCTCAGGGAAGACAACATTCCTTTTCAAAGCATTGGCATAAACTAGCGTTAAACGTTTCTGAGTCACTTTGAAAGGCCCTCCTTTGTGCCATGAAGTCTGTTCTGTCAGCAGTGTATGCAGAGCCACAATTTCATTCTTAAAGCCTCAGCTTCAAGTCTTGAGGAGCCACATGAACTTGATGCATGATCAAAGGTGATCCCTCTGCAACCAAAGGTGGTGTTTGAATCCCTAGCACATTTTTGACTATATCACTAGGACAGAGTAGAGGTAAGTAGTAAACAACAAAGTTTTTCAGAGCAACATAATCAATTATCAAAAGTTCTTCAAACAAAACAGAAACAACACAAGCAGCATTTCCATAATACACAGTGGCCTTGCCAATATTTCAGCAATGAAATCGGTGTCTACGGATTTGTTCCCACAACTGAACCTTTCCCTTAAGGAAACCCTTATTGATAATTTACAACTTCTAAGGACAATATCTCTGTAATTGCTTTCCCTTTGCTTCATACCTGTAAATCTTGTATCTTGTGCTAAATCCCTGTCGACTTCTGTCCACAAAATCTGTGTATTCCTGTGAGCGATGGAAGGGTCCCTTATCAGAGAGGAGCCAGTCGAAGGGGCTTGTGGCATGCTGATCCGAGACAGCAGCAACTGCTAAAACCCAGCAATGAAGACTCAGTGCTATCCACTCCCATAGAGCCATCAGAGAGAACAATTCAGCACCAGCACTGCATCGCCATATCATGCTTCCACTGGGGATTTAGAGCCTTCATTCTCTTAGCTTTCCCTCAACACCTAGACAAAATACACAGTCAATTAGATAAGCACACACTAGGCATCCCTTGGAAGTAGAAACAAGTTCCCTTTCTTTCAGCTTAAAGAGATAGTGGCCTCTATTATATTTTACATTAGCATAAACCCCACTAGGCTAGTTAACAGTGGAGTGTTTCAGTACTTCAAATGCTGTGAAACTAATGTCTTCATTAACATCATCAGCGATAATATTTACTGTTGAAGGGAAACCTTCACAAATCATCAGGGGAGGGATTGTTGGGGTTTTTTTCCCATTCATGCTAGTCATTAATGAAAAATACGCAACATCAGATTCTTGTCTGTTAGCAGCAGCACAAAATCATTCAGCAATATCTGTACATAAGCTCACAGTTCACACATTGGACAGAAAACAGGTGAGATTCAGAAGACCTGGGCTGCTTTCTCTTTTAATGTCCTTGGAAAAGTTGCATTGTGGTTTGTCTTCACTGCAAAGTGTAGTGAATAGACCCACGTTATCCTGTCCAAAGCAGCGCCACTGGACTGAGTGATCGTCCTGATCAAAGGCTCTTGAGCTGCCCAGAGTGAGGAGTTCAGTGAGTTGCTCCAACTCCAGATGCCAAAATTTTGAGTATCCCTGACAGCAGCATTTCGCTTTCAGTCCAAATCCCTCCAACTCAATGGATCAGCCTAGAAACACTTTTCAAAAGGTGCTTAAACAAATTTTTTTGTGTGCCCAATTGCAAATCAAGTATTGATTGCATCATGTAAAACCTCAGTGAAGACAAACCACAGTTTCCCTCTGTACCTCACACCCACACCTGTGGAATGGGATAATGTTTCTAATAACCTACAGAGATTTTTTAAAAACATCTGTGCAAGGTCATGAGGTTATCAGAGATGACAAGGGTCATGGAGATTCCTAAATATATAGAAGCAATCAGTTCCAGTTTTCAGTCTAAGGTGAAACAGCACAGAATGAATTAAAAGATATGAACATGAGAGCTTTAATTTTTCTAGCTGATGAGTTTACGGGGAATAAAATGTTGGATTCACATCCACTCAAATCAACACTCATCATGACACTTTTATCATGCCCTTGCTATGATTTTTGGAACTTGGTGGGAAATTTTTCCTTCCCATCAGTATTTTGACCTGTGAGTGCACCCTGAAAGAAGGATGCTTCCAACAGAACAGTCCTGCAACTGCACACTCAGCAACCCCGTCCATTGTAGTGAAAATTGTGTCACTGAATAAATATGTTCTGTGCATAGATGTGAGACATTAATATCCTCAAGAGTCTGCAGGAAGCTGACTGCCTCCAGAAGAGCACAGAGGTTCTTGTGAACCAACAGGAATTTACAGTCTAAGAATATAATAATCTGTCTATACAAGCAGATAAACACTCAAGCTTTATGTGGTGTAATTGTTTGTAACGTGATTTGGACATGATTCTGCAAACAATAAATGTATAAAGAAAGACCCTGCTCATATTTCATGCTGAGCGTGTACCAAGACACTGAGTTGTAACCATAAACAGTTACAGCCATGCAGGAGTTTCTGACCATAAAACACAGATTGCATTAATTTCATAAATCCTTTTGAAATGAGATTTCAGGAGTCAACAACAGAGACCTCTCAAACTTTTATTTATACTCCCAAGCCATCACTTGCATGCAAAAAAAGTCTCCATATTTGTGTTTACTGAATGAAGTTTGAGTATTGTCTTCCTAGACTGGTGAGGTTTTTTCTTTTTCTTCACAGGTTGAAGCTCATGTATTTGAGGCTACACCACTGCAGAAACTTCCTCCTACTGTATGAGAAGGTCTGCCTAGATCTGAAGCAAAACTGAAAAACGGTAGATTGCTCTACTGGCCCATAAAAGCCATGATGATCATTTGGTTGCCATTTCCTGTTAAAAAACAGCTCAGTGTAAATGAAGAAAATATTCCAGTCACTTCCAGACACGCCAGACCAGCCTTTGCATCACAACAGAGTGAAAATCCACAAATGCTTTGTCTCTTCTTATTATTAATCAGGGGAAAATATATTGTACAGCATATTCATTCCGTTCCATCATCCTTAGCATAGCTGAGGAACATCCTGGGCATAATTTCTTGACATTATTTGAAGCTACAGAGAGTGAGTGTAATGAGAATTTTAATTTTCATGCCTACTGCTCTTATAAAATTTCTAACTTTTTTATTGAAAAATTCACATAACTGATTAAGTGAGAAGAGGTCGGAGTTTGCTTTTTCAGGTACTTAATAATGCTCAAGTGTTTCAGGCTGTTAAACTCTAAGGATGACTAATTGAGTCCGTTTTGAATTCAAAATGACAATATTAGGATTGGAAAATGAATTACTGTGTATATGTAGCATCTTCCTAAAACGAGACTAAATAAGCACTTGGAAAGGAATAGTGAAGAGCCAGGAGCTTGTTTTTGCCTTAATGCTGCACCTCATAGTGTGCCATAAACTCACCACTGGCAAAACGCCTGCAGAGAACCTGTGCGGGTACAGAAGAAAATAATCTCGTTTTAAAGATCTCCTTGTTTTAAAGATCTATGGAGGCATTTTGCAAAAGAGCATAAATGTACAGGAGAGAAATAAGGGGAGAAAAATAATGTGTGCATTTGTACCTGGTACTTATCCACTTGTCTCTGTTGTCCAGTCACTGTAAAATCATTCTGCATTGCATTAATTCCCGTAACACCCTTGAGAAGGAAACTTTAACAGACAAGGGACAGAAGCCTGAAAAGATCAGTGCTAAGGAAGGGGATAAGCTGTTAGAGAGATCAAAATGTGTGTTTCCTATTAAAAGATAATTCAGAAAATTCTAACCAAAGGATTTTTGCAAAGCTTACAGTATCAGAAATATCGTAACATTTTGAATGTTCAAATTTTCTAATGAATGCAAATGCCCTGAAAACATTTTCTGGGGGCTGTTACAGGCATATGGAACATAAAAAGTTTGCAGTTACAAAGCCATCACCGAACTCCAGGGAAGAACAATCTGTATTAAATTTGTGGTAGATAAAGGGTGGGGCATGGCAACTAGAATGCCTGTTAAGTAACAGAGCTGGTGGATTTTCAAGTAGAGAAGATATTATACAGAGACCAAATAATGCAGTATTTATTCTGTGATAAAAACTCATGTCAGCAACTGTCTCTCTGAAGTGTTGGCTTAAAGGACAATTCTCAGGTATAGATGCCCTGCACAATTATTTTCTGTTATCCCCATGGTCTCACCCAGCTACCACTTGTAAATGCTGTTTAACTTTCAGTCCTTCTTCTATCTGAGGTTGAAGTGAAGCATAACGGGCTAAATTCTTCTTTGTTAGAAATCTATTGTCTCCTCACTGGCATGAGTGCAGCAGGAATTTGACTCAGAATCTTTTGGGAATACCATAGCTAAGCCCTACCCCTCACGAACATGCAAAGGTTCTGGAGACTGGCAAAACCCATGTATTTATGTCATGGGAGAATACAGAGCTGGCAAGTGCAATGCAAACATTGTGGCCACTGGGACAAATGTCATCCAGCTTCAGCTGTGAACAAGAGAACAGGACATCTGCGGTGTTTTTGTTAACATCATATTGTAGGGCAACCCCACCAAATTCAGCCTTTCTTTTTTAGGTATTTTTTTATTTAAAGATTAAAATTGTATATCATTGCATATGGTAGTTTATGAAGTCACTAGGATACTAAGCTAAAACTGAAGTGTTTGCCTGATTTGCGGGTTGAGCTCTCTTGCTTACAGAACATTAATTAATAAACCATGTATACTAAGATACACAGAATAATATAGAGCCAGCCCAGATGTGTGCAAAGCAATGTTCAAAGAAAAGTAAAAAGCAGTAAGTTTAAATCCTTTCTAAAATGGAAATTGTGGAAAAATTTCTCAGGAGAATAAAAAAGTTATCCATTGTTACCTCAGTGCATGTGATCGTTTATTTTCCAAGAGGTGAGAGTCAAGGATAATACAGATGTGCTAATATACAGTAGAGATGTAGCTACGAAATTGGTCATTACTGGTTCACTAGTGGAGCAACTTTCTATGTAAGAGTCAATCAAGTTGATGTTAGGCATCACCAGAAACTTTGTTGGGCCACATCTACCTGCAGTTCTCAAGAATCAAAATAAAATAACTTTACAAATGCAGGGACATTTTTAATAAGATCAGGTTTGGAGTTTTTTTTCAATATTTCTCTCTACTCTGCAATCTGAGAGATGTGTCTGAGGCCCTGGTCTGAGTCCCACAGAAATCCCCTTCTGTCAGTGGAAATGCGGAAGACCAGGGTCTCTCTAAAGTCCTTTGGCTTTTATGTTCACTTGAATTCCAAGAAAATGATGATACATCCCAGCTCTCTGTGGAAAATTGAGAATCCTCTATGCTGTTGTGGGATTCTCCTGGCTGTAACTTCCCATAATGATGAAATTAAAATTTAAGGCAGTTGTTCTCTGATATGTCCCTTCAAAGGAAAGTAATAAATAACTTTCTATAACATTTAGAAAATTAACGTGTCTCAGATGGTGCTTTTTTATGCAAAACACAAAGCTTGGCTTTCTTTGAACGTATCAAAATATTAAATATTAATTATATATCCTTTAAAAATAAACAAACAAAGAAAAAATCTGATAACAGATGGAGGGGAATACATCCAATTCTGTTTGTAGGCAGCTGGATTTCAGTAAGGTCATAATTTTACCATTTTTGAGGGTTTTGGTACTCCATGCCTCCATTACTAACAAGCCTTAGGGATTTCAAAGTTACTACTTTTGGTCAAGTACAATATGTGGTGCAGCAGAGCACTCTTCATATTTCTTTTAGCCTGCACATCATGGAAAGCAGGAATGGAGCAAATCCTTTGTTTTCTAGCTATTACACAAAATTCTCAGGAATGCTGCAACTTTGAATCAATGGCAAGAAGCAACATGTTTATTCACTGGAGCTGGATGGGAAACAGTGAAAGCCAGGGAAGGCAAGATAAGTCCAGACCATTTTTTCAAAGGTATTTTGACACTGGAAAATGGAAAGACATTTTGCATAAAGAATAAAGCAATAGTCTGTGTCTCAGAGATTGCTCTTATCTGCTACAAGCCCCTGGATTTATCACTTCATGTGTCTCTGTTTTCACTTCCCCACCAGCAGTGTGATGATCATGTTGCCCACCTTTGCAGAGCACCACAGGACCTCCTGCCTTATCACCAGTGATTCTGATTCTTTTTTCAAGCAGCAATTTTTCTCATGCTAACAATTCTAAATGACTGAGACCCGAGGAGGCGTCTGTCCACGGAACTCTCACACAGCCCAGTGTAAATGAAACAGCCACAAAGCTGATGATGTGCTGTGGGAGAAAAGAGCAGAAAGTGCTGCAATCAGTATCAGCTCCAGGGGAGGAGGGTAGAGCAGAGAGCAAAATGTATCTCAGTCACGCTCTGCTCTGGGCTTAGCCACCACATAGGTTCTGTTCTTCAAAGGAAGATACTCAAATCCACAGAAAAAAAAGTCTCCCAAGCTGAACTTGCTGAAGGACAGCAAAAGAACTTGTGAGCTAAGGGGGCTGCTCTGTGCTGTACTCACAGCCAGCTGTTGGACAGAGCTGAGCTCGCTCCAGTTTGAAGCCCCACCAGATGTCTGGTGCAGGAACAAGAGACACAACACATACCTTTGGTAGAACAAAGAAACAGAACAGGCATTTGGGGCACTGGAATCACAGAATCACAGAGTCACAATGGTTTGGGTGGAAGAGATCTTGAAACTCAGCTCATTCCAAAGCCAACTGGGCCAGGTTGCTCAGAAGGACCAGGGCAGAGGATGGTGAGCTCTCCCTGCCATCAGATCTGACACGTGTGAGCTGCAGGGGACAGCGTGTGACACCGTGGAGAGAGGAGAAGGCACCTGGATAGACAGGCTATATCTGTCAGCTAAAGTCTGTCAGATTTTCTGGAGGGGGATTGAATCATCTTGTTCTCTGCTATTCATTGTGAGCTACAATAATCTGAAAAAAAATCTGACAGGAGAAGTTAATTCTATGTCTAACAAGCTTAGGAGCATTTTACATTCCAGGCTTAAGAATAAGTGAGGTCTTCATATCAGGGTCTGGTAGCAGTTTTGGCTACATGCACCCTAAATCAGCATCTTTCCTTTATTCAGATAGAGCTTCATCCACTGCCAGATTTCAGCTTTCTTCTCCCCTCTCGAAGGCAAAGATAAGACCCCTGTAACTATGTCCTCAAGAGCCGAAATAAAGAACAAATAAGGTGTCTGACTTTTAATTTTTTTTTAAACAATCCTGCTGGTTTTTCCTCATCCCTGCCTTCAGAGAAGAGGAGAAAACATAAAATGCATCCACAGAAAGACAGAATGTATGTGAGCCCAAGCTCTGCAGTTGCCATCGGGTCTGTCTGGAACGTGAGGGCTGCTTGTTGAGGGTTACAGCTCTTGCCCACGGAGTGTGCCCTGGTATTTGCTCTGTCCATGCAGAATTTCACTCCTGCAAGTGCCTGTGAGCCTTCAGCTGATGTCCCCATGTGCTTTCTGCTGCTTCCCAGAGCAGCAAGTGCCGGCCTCCTCAGCCTGTGAGGTATGTGCTGGCTGTCAGGCGTACCGAGGTAATTGTTCCAATGTCTGATATTTGTAAAAGACCTAATTTTTTTCTTTGCTGCCTGAATCATGATGTATAAATTCCCCCAGGCACTTTTTAAATCTGTTAACCTAAGTTCATCCTCCTGTGCAAACGGATCCTTATGTGTTTAAGCTGATGATGTAAAGCAGCATCCCCAAATTGCCATTGCAGCCTTTCTGCCTTAATGAGAGAATTTGTTTCTGCAAGGAGCCCACTGAGGGGAACATATTGCCTGTCAAGGCTCTGAGAGCACAAAAAAGCCTCAATAGTCTTGACCAGCCTTATCTGGGTCCTCCCTCCACCTCTGGGGGATGACCAGGGGCTCCAGGACCTCCAGTCCCAGCTTGTGCGGTGCTGGGGGGACCATGCAGGTGAATAACTGAAAGGGAGAAATCATTGAGCCACAGAATTATTTGGGTTGGAAGGGCCCTTTAAAGATCCCCCAGTGCCACCCCTGCCATGGGCAGGGACACCTTCCACTGTCCCAGGCTGCTCCAAGCCCCAATGTCCAACCCGGCCTTGGACACTGCCAGGGATCCAGGGGCAGCCACAGCTTCTCTGGGCACCCTGTGCCAGGGCCTCCCCACCCTCACAGGGGGGAATTTCTTCTCAATTTCTAAATCTCTAGATATACTCTCTTTCAGTTTAAAGCCATCCCCCATTTTCCTTTCACTACATGATCTTGTAAAATCCACCCAAGTCCTCATCGTGTCTCAGTTCCTCATCTTTAAATGGGGGCTAGCACCAGAATTCTTGGTAGACAACAGGAATCAGTCACACAGGGAGCTAAAATGAGGCTGATTTCTGGAATGGATGAGCAGGACCCTGGCTGAGCCCTGGGCTTCAGCTGACCAACACCCCGGATGCCACGAAGGCACAGAAAGCCTGCTGCTTCCAGAGCCTGAAGCCTGCCCCAGGCTGGCTGACTGCACTTTTCCAGTCAAAAAAGTCCGTAGGGGATGAAACCACCTTTGCAAGTCCACAAGCGCACAGGGACTGTCCCAAAAACCCTTTGCGTGAAAACTCTGCATGCCATTTCAGTCTTAAGTCACTCTTCCATTACACAAGTTATGCTAAACCTTCTCCCAAATTGTCCAAAAATTTTCAGCTAAAGCATCTGATGGTATGAAAAGTGTTAGAAGGGAAACAGAACGAGCTCTCTTGGAATAAGTTTAGGAGCGGCTCTACAGAAAAATAACAGCTTGGGGAGAGGTTCTGGTCCAGCATTTCCTCAGGCACAGACTGACATGCATTGCTGTGACACACAGCTTTGCATACCGGAGCTTTCAGGTTTGAAGAAAATCCCGACAGGAGACATATATTTAAGTGCCTTCATTGCATCTTACTGGATTATTTTTTTTTAAACTGAATGCTTAACTTCTAATCATCCAGCGTGCTCTGCTCTGATAGTCCCATTGGGTGTGTTTGAACAGCAACTGAGTTGGTTCTCAAAGACTACACCCTAAAATTCAGTAATAAATGATCATTGGAAGCCATGACATACTAATTCCAGCAGCATATCTCCTTTTCACTTACAACTCTTAGTCCCCAGACAAGTTTTCTGACCCAATTTGACAGCTGAGTATCAGTAGGATGTGAAGAGACTAAGACACTGGTAAAGCAGCTGTATCCAGTAAATCATTCTGGAGTAACAATCAATCCTTTCTTCTTTTAATTCTTCCTTGCACTGGCTTTTAAACCCGGGTCTCTTACAGCTGCTGCCATCTAGAACAGGAGGAAGCAGCTATTTACACATTGTGCACTAAAGCTTTGGTTCCAGAGGCTTTTGAGCTCGAGGACAAATACAAACAGAACTGATTAGTGCAGAAGGGCTGGAATGGGATGGAGTGGGGGGAAACTTTGCTCACCAACAGATCGTGAACTGAAGAAGATTCAGGTCACAGAGAGGAAGGAGAGAACTTGGAGCTGAATGACCTTAAAGCCCAACTCTGATTTTACTGCATAAGCTTTGCCAAGTCCCTTAACCTTCTTTAATGACGGTTTCTATTGTGAAGCCTGAACAATCAATGCTTATAGAATGCTTTCGAATTATTGGATGGCAAAAATGTTATAAAATAAAAGGGAAGTTGATTATTCCATGAACAGAGTGGCTGACTATTTTTGCTGCTGCTTAAAATTTCTGTTCCTGAAGATTTTGCAACAAATGCTCAGAAAAAGGATAGAGAGGAAAGAAATTGTCAGTCTCAGGCAAAAATAGAAGTTTCTTTGAAGCTGTTGGAGTGCCAATATTGTTTGTACAATAATGAAGGGGAGAAATGATGGGGTGTAGCTGTTCTCTGGACTTGAGAAGAGGGCCAAAATAGCAATGAACTGCACTGATTGCAACGGGGACATATTTACAAAATCCAGCCTAGTTTCACGTACTTCCGTCCCCTCAGATATTACCTGACCTAATCCACAAATAATGTGGTTGGGCATCCTTTTATTTCTACGAATGAATTTCTCAGTTTAGAGGCTCTGACTCAGGCATGGGACACAGCCCTTCAATTTTAGCTAAGGCTACATCTGATCAGGGATTTGCACTTTTGATTCTATTTCCCATGTGAAAATTAGTGGTTACAGCTTAGACCAGTAGTTAAGAATAACATCCATGAAGATCTAATGACACGAAATTTTTCTTTCAATGCACTTTTCTGGATGCACTGCAAGAGGAATGGATTATTTTATATATTTTATTTCTTAGCAATGATATCTAATAGAACAGTAATGTTTTTATTTTGCCCTTCTATTATGTCTTTCAGAGAAAAGTGCTCCAGATCTCACAGCACATTTTACAGCTGAGTTCACAGATGGTGTAGATGGTTTTCAGCGGATATAAATGGATAGTTAAAACTCCTTTTGGGTTCCTCATCTTCAACCTATTTATTCTAGCAGGAAAAACCAGCAAACTTACACCACCTGTTGTGCCAGCTCCCAAGGCAGGACTCACAGGGGCTTCAAGAGACCATTGTGCTACAGCTGATCCTACTCAAAACTGCTGCATGAGTTTTCCACAGTCCCTTTGCCGCAGCATTCCAAGCCTGTAGCCACTGCATGGGCAGTAGCCAGAGCCTCTTAAATGTTCGTGTTAGAGCTATTAATTTTTTATAGCCAGAGTAGGGACTTTATGGCTGACTGAGCAAAGATTCAAGCTCCAACAAGCCAGTCTGGGTCTAATTGCAGCTCAGGATGGATAAAGCTTGATTGTACAAGTAATAATTATGTTATGTGTACTGGGCAGCAGCTATCTCACATAAATCTAACAGCAAAGCTGCCTTGCAAGGCTTGATTTTTGACAAGATTAGAAGAAATTGCAAAACGAGAGAGGAGGCAAAAAAGTCTGTTTGCTAAAAGATGGCTTTCTTATGAATATCATGCTACAAGGAGTGAAAGTCCAAGTTTTCATCAGGAACTGCAATCTCTTTACACTTTTGATTTACATATGAGCCAGTCTAAAACCACCTTAGTATGAAATTATCACTATTTCTTGTTGTGGTTCATAGAAAAACACATTCTTATTTAGGAGAAATTTGTTAAGCTAATGTTGAGGAGCTTTAAACTTTCAGTGGTACCTTTACAGTGCAAGCATGAGAGACACACATCTGTTTATGAGGAATTACAGACCACTGCAGTCTCTCTGAGTATGAGGATCATCAGTTTCCTTTATTATAGCCTCTTTTTTTTTTCTCTCCAGAAAGACACAGAAAACATTCTAGACTTTGCCTGGCCAAGACAAGTCAGTATGAAGAAGTTTAACTGGTTTATAAATAAGAGTACTTTAAAAAAAAAAAAAAGCCACTACCATCTCTTCAACTAATGTGAATCAATCTAATAAACTCAAGCTAACAGAGAGCTTAAAGGGTACTTAGGTAGTTACTAAAGCTTTTACTTTTTAAGCCAGTGAGTCAGATTCACATCCCACAGGAGCAGTGACTTAAAAAGAGAACATCACCAACTAATGGCTCTGTGTGAAATAAATCCACAGTCTCCAGAGACTGGCAGCAGGATGAGTCTTGACCTGCATAAACATTGCTGCTTTACCTAAACAAGAACCTTCATTAGAAATGTTGGTACAGACCCAAAGGAATAAGGGGATGAATCCAAGAAATGCTGAGCAGCTTCACATTCTGGAGAAAAAGAGGCGGGTATCACCTCTGCCCTAAAATGCAGCAATTTTAACCTTTAGGGCAGCACACTAAGTACAAACCATATGGAATTATTCAATATTAAAATTGTTGCAAGGTGTATGTGTTCTCTCTGTCCAGCAAATTGTTAATGAGTAGGGATCAATAATGTTTTAGGTGAAAAACAGTGAAGTAAAAATATGCACTTGGGCTGGCACCTCCATCCATGACACCGTTTTTCAGCATTTAGCAGTGTTTTTCACCAGTGATGGGAAGCCTCCTTAGAAACAGATTTCAAATAAAGGAGAAAAATAAAAAAAGAGAAAATATTAAGAAGCAACTTTTATAATGGATTTTAATAATCCCATTTGACTTCAGAGTGGCCATCCATGTCCAGTTAACCAGGTGTTTTTGTTATTTCCAGCGGATTTATGAGCACTGAAAGAGCTGCATTAGCTTCACAGAATTCTCAGTAGTCATGAATAATATGGGGTTAAGGGTATAAAGCAGTGCTCTGGTTCCCCAGATTTACATCCTTTCCTTGCCAATGTATAATAAATGCCTTACAAACCACTTTTCTCATTAATCAAGTGCTGGTAAATGTGGCAATGAAGGTGTTACTGCAAATGAGGAGAATTTTCCCCCATTAATGTAACTGTTACAATAAAGGTATCTGACACACGAGCCTTGCAACCTCACCTCATTATAAGAGAAACCACTACAGTTTAATAGTCTTAATTTAGCTAACAATATATATTGCTTGGTCAATCTTCTTCTGCAGGTGGAACCAGATCTGTGGCCTTTGTGAGAGGCTCATTAGTTAAAGCTGAAAAGCTCTGATGTGGCAGAGTGTCCTTCTTCCCCCTCGTCAGTGCATCATTTTGTGGCACACAGAGCAGGGGAAGACTTTTAGTGGGAGATGGGAAAGAGGCTGGGCTAAATAATCATTCCCATGGTATGAGCCAGGGCAAAAATGTGCTTCTACATGGGTGTGGAGGGATGTGCAGTGCATATCATGCATATTTGTATCTATGTGTGCAGATGTATACAGAAACTGTGCTTGTGTGTGCACACAAAGTGTGGTACGTGTGAGTTATTAACTTCAAAGCTAGAAGGCCAAATTATTCACGTTACAGTTTTCAGCAGGATGATGACTCGAGTCACAAGGTGCTGATTATCTGCAGCTCAGTGGGGCTCTCTCAAAATTCCTCAGCTTCATACAGAAAAGTGTTGATTTATCAATGATTAAAAAGTACTGAGGCCTAGACCAATGTAATATCAGGTTGCAAATTCTTCCGTTCTTTAGTACTTTCTCGCTATTTTACTCAAGAGGTGTGAAGCCTCCCACTGCTCACTACAGAGCGTGTAACTTCATGATGCTCCCTTTTCTTCCTTCTTAATCTGAAGTTCATTTTGGTTCCAAAACATGGTTTTGGAAGTTGATCTTGCTTTTATTGAAGTCAATAAGGATTGTTCTGATCTCCTTTAATTGTCCAAGGTCAGGCCCTCACTGAACACACGTATATTGAGCAAAAGGAAAACAATGCTGTGAAGAGAATGTAGTTGTCAATTCATTTTTAAAAAATGTTCTCATATGATGGTATAGGATGAGGGCAAGAAGAAGTTAGATAGCTTCCCCATGAAATGACTGGCTGTAACCTACTACCTGCAGCTCTAGCAGGACAGTGGTTTCAGCGCAACCTTCCCCAAAGAGCACTTGGGCTCTGCTTGTCAAAGTGTATTTCTGGTGAGTTTGCTCCCATATGAGATTACTTGTGTTTAGGAGAGTAAAAACAAATGTCTGCCGCTGGTTTTGAGAAGTGAAGCTTTGGGAGGATTAAGAAAGGGTTGCACTAGGTATTCCTGACATCTAGAATATAATGTTTCCAGAAACTATCACCTAATTCTTCCCACCACTCTTTTTCTTCTAAGCAAAACTTAGGTAAGTAGTTTGAGCATCCAATTTTCCATTTAGATGTTCAAAAAGTGCCGAAGAAGCAAGCTTGCTGGTAAAAAGATCTTCCTTTTGTTTTCAATGGGTGTTGCATCTCAAGCAAGAAATGACTTAGACTGATCACAATCAGATATGATTACTCAATTTTGAATTAATACAAACGATGTAAAAATGTTTTAGTCCCATAAATCATTGTCTGGGACTGAGAGGAGTAAAAAGTCACTGCAATCAAATTTTTGTACACATATTGGTGTAAACAATGAATTGACTTCTGTAATTAATTCTTCACAAAGGCATTCAGAGAGTAGTAGAAAAAACCAGGAAAGGATAACACAGGATGATTACATCACTTGAAGATTCTCAAGTTGTTTTGTTGCTTTGTTGCACAAATGCTGCCTTCTGCACTGAGCTCTGTAGAAACATTCAGCTGCTTGTTTTCACGTTTCTTAGTTAACGTTTTCACTCACAGGGTTTCAGTATTTCATGAGCAAGCACCCCAAACATGACTCCGGTGAACTCAGCATCTGCTGGGGAGGTTTTCTCTCACTGGAGGTGGATCAGCTTACAGAAAATATCACAGATCTTTTTTTCTAATCCTCCCCTGCTTAAATTATGCACATCTCAGAGAGAAAAAATGGTTGGAGGCAAGAATTTGGGGGTAGTTTCTTCATGGAACTCTGCTGATTAGCAATGCAGCAGCATCTGACACCGAGGGTCTGTTGCTGTGCTTAGGTACAGCAAGGAAGAGATCCAGTCAAATGTTTCTATTCCCAAAGCTGGTCTCATGGCAAAGCTGATAGAGCACCTATTTAAAATGAGTAACTGCTCGTAGGGATGGAGTTGAGCAATGGCAGCAGTCTGTAAAGCCTGATACCTGAACGGATTGCTCCTCTGAAGTTATTTCTTATATCTTGTAAATGTGAGTAGGGCCACTCCAGCTTTATCTCTGTACACTTAATGTGTCAGAGTCACTCATCTCTGAACATACAGACTCTGCAAGGTTTTGACTTCACTCTTTTTATAGCATTCTTTTGTGATGCTGTATTTAAATAAAGTTAGATATGGGATTTTTTTGTCTACAAAAGAAGTTATTTTGGGGTTTTTTTCTGTCAGACTTGTTTGTCAGATACATGCCTCTGAATTACTCTCTATATTTTGTCAAAATCAGGTCTATCTCACACTGGCCTTCATTCCATATGGATCCATAGCTGATTTTGGTGCTGCAACAGAACATCCTTTTCTTATCGCATACATTACGTTTTTCTGCCAGTCATGGATTCACTTTACTTCACATGCATTCACTTGTTTAATCCCTACATGAAATCACTACAACCCGAAGCTGAGGTAGTCTTTCAAACCGGCTCCCAAGCAGTAAATCATGCCACATTCCACTTTCTTCCCACTCTGCGCTACACAATTTAGCACTTAATGAAAGGCACACAGAGAACACACTGGAATCCGGCAGTGAATCACAATACAGACTGTTGGTAACAAAGCCCTTACCTTCTTAAATGCATGCTGGTCTCTAAGTGGCACGGAAACCGCAGCCCAAAAAGCAGCTCTGCCTCGCGATGTGCGGTGACAGTTTACACCCTATTTTCTTCGCCTCCCTTCTTACAGCACGCTACATCTCGCTCACGCTGCTGTCCCCGGGATTGGCTGGTGCATCTCGGAGGCGCACACAGGACTCCTGCCTGGAGCACCCTGCAGCCCTGCCTTAACCCTTTGCGGTGCAGCCTCTGCTCCCGCTGCACGGACGGGCGGGCGGCTGCGGGGCGCGCAGCGCTCCCTGTTTTCTCCTTCCCCCACAAAACGAGCTGCCCTCGGGGATAGGGAGAGGCTGGAGACGGGCGGCGGGGGCTGAGCCGGGGGATCCCGCAGCCGGATCCGCTCCTGGTGCTGGGGACCGCGGCGTGTCCGCCCCGTGCCCCGCCTTGTCCCCGGCCCCTTCCCCCGGGAGCTGCCCCGGGGCACACGCGGCTCGCAGGAGCTCGGCGGATGGAGCTCGGGTGGCTGGGAAGGCAGGCTGGACTCTGACACGCATCCTTAAAGGTGTTCCCTGTGCCAGAGCCACCTCCCTGGATGGCCGCCGGCCACTGCCAGTGGGGGAAATTAGGAAATTAACTCGCAGCCAAGAGGGAGTCCCAAAGCCGCACGGCTTCAGGGGAGATGGAGGTGATCCTTGGCAGTGAAGCCAGACTCGGGCTAGCAGGGAGCCTGGACGCCCAAATACAGGGAAGATGTTTGGGAGCGTTCTGTCAGGAATGGGCCGCGGGGCTCGGGAGGTATTTGCACACAACCAATCTCTCGTACAAAAAGCAAGAACCAACTACGGCACAGCAAAACCCGCCCGGCTGCTGCCGCCGGTATTCCTCTGCTTTTTCTGAGTCATCCAGCCCCGTGTGAGCAGAAGGCATCCCTGGGCTGGGAGTGCGGAATGCTGGTAATGGGAATCTTCTCTATTTGCCATGCCTGACTCTCGCTTATTGCAATCGCGCATTAAGCCCACATCACTTGCATTGATTTCTTTGATGATGTATGGAAAGGGTTCGGTGTGTCCCCTCGCCTTCCGCTGAGTACAGAAATGCCACCCCCCACTCCAACCTGTGTCACTTCTGCTGCCCAGACACCGTTTTACTGCCATCCGTCACAGTGCCTGCGAGCTAAACAACCCCGCAGCCCTCATCCTGTGTCCTACCATCTCCCATCCGCGTCGGCAGAGGGAATATCGAGTGCTCTTAAACCCGGGAAATATTCTACTGATGGGCACATAAATCTCTTCTGCAGAGCGGTAGCATTTGAGCAGCACGGCAAGGCGATGCTCACTGGCTGAGCTATTCCCGCTACAACATAAATCCCTCAGGACTTGCTGGTTTGTTTGGGTTGGGTTTTTTTTGTTTGGTTGGTTTTTTTTCTTTCCTAAATGTTCAAGGGGAAAAAAAAAAATTATTAAAAATCGGGTAGATGTTTTGAAATGCACTCCTTACCTAGG
>VZTJ01001442.1:262047-282426 GCA_013397795.1 Orthonyx spaldingii
CCCGGGGTGAGTCATGACAGGAGATAACGAACAGTGCCCCACCTGTTTTAACAGCTTGTGGAGATCGTAATAGAATATATCTTATATTGCAACCTAGGGCAAGCAGACACAGCCAGATAGACGCGTCTAGGAGGGATACAAGAGCACCTGAGATGTGGAGGCATGAGCTTCTCCAGGGGCTGCCAACTTACTGACCCCTATTCTCCAAAGATTTACGGCTATTCTGTTGAATCTTCACAGCTGCTGCCATCTGTGCCAGGCAGGGTTCTGTGAGGTTCTCTCCTTGCACTGCAAATACACACAGCAGCCTGAAGAAATAACTCTGAAAACGGGTGGAGGGATTTCATGACTGTCCTGTGATAGGTGTCATTTGTAGTTGTTAATTCTTAGCACATGAGGCAAATGATGACAGCCATCACACAGTGTGACGGGTAAAATCAGGTGACTTTAAAGTGTTCCCAACCTTGACATTAAAACTGAAAAGGTCAACAGAAAATGAATTCTCTTCAAATCCATGGGACAACGACAAACAGAAATGTGCTGCAATACGTGACTGACTCTATTACTATTTTTTTGAGTTCTGGCGTATCTTGGCCATGTTTCAATGACCAACAGCCATGCAGGCAAAAATATGGGTTTGCCATTTCAAGAATATCCTCAGATGTATTCAGGTATTTCTTCTTGCTAACTGGACTTCAGAAAATCACAAACGTCTCTGTTACTTTGAAGAAAATGAAAAAATATTTGTAGAGAAAAAGGCAAAGGAGGAGATGCATTTTAAATCACGCTGAAGTGTTGTGGTGGAGATTCTTTTGCAACAAATGGCTGTTTTTCTTAAGAAAACATTTATTCAGTGGCTGTAGTAGCCCAATATGAGAAGGAATATCCTATGAAAGTAATATAATCTGTACTTCCAGTAGAGCCCCTTCCAGACTAGGCAAGGTATGAACACAAAAAGTCTCTTTCTAGAGAGTTCGGATCTGAAATGCGTTTGAATTCATGGTGTAGGACAGAAGAAGTGTTGAAATGAATAGAAGATCCCTCAATGAATTTTCTGTGGTACATGTCAAAAAACAAGACCCACGTTCAGAAAAGATGAGTTTTTGAAAGGGTGATGGAGTCAAGTGAAGTTCAGCTGATGCTTTGTTGTGTCAAGGAATTGCACAAGAGAAAGGCAGAGTTTTACAAAGTGGCTGTGCTGTGAAGAAAACCTTGTAGAGAATGTGATTGGCATTTGGAAAATAGATTATTTTACAGATATTGGTTCCATTTGATAGTCATCCCCTGAGTAACATCTGCTGCATTATCTCAATAAATCTGGTTATCTCCCACAGAAATGAGCTGAGCAAAAGATCTGTAGTAAGATTTGAAAATAACCTTTGTTATTATGTGTCATTAACTCATAAGAATCAAACTACATGGCCACTAATGACAATGAACAAGAACAATACAGTTTCTTGAGCATTCTGTTCCATGCATTTCCAGCCTCTAGCCTGCACTTAAAATACAGCAATTTTCCAAGCATTTGTCATTTGCTGGGCTATGGAGCTGATGACACAGAAAAACTGTGAAGAATTTGTATGAACTCCATTTACTTAATTTCCAGCTCAAACATAACAATATGAAAAATAAGCAATACACATATAAAAATACACGTATAAAATTGTGTATTCTCCTTTTTTTTGCTTTTCACAGTTCTTATCTTGCAGCAGTCCAGGTTGAGTTGTTATGGCACACCACAGGGGTGTGTCCTGCCAGCAGCAGCCATCACCACCCTCGAGACATTTCTGCTGCCTCCCAGCTGCTGGGGGTGAGAGCAGGGAGATGGCAGCAGAAGAAGCCTCTTCCATCATTTATTTGATTGTGTTCTCCATTTGACAAAGCAGCAGAGCACAAGGCCCACGTGGGCTTTGTGAAGCACTCTGGGTTGTAAGCACACATTTAAAACTTCAGCAGACAGAGGTGACTTCATGTCCTTAGCACGTGTTTTGCTGGATCACGTGCCAGCAGGAATTTATACTTTGAAAGTGTTGCAAAATGCCTTTACCAGAGAGCTGTATTTCTTTAAATTAGATTGGAGAGAAAGTAAATGAAATCCCAGAACCTGGTTCAAAAAAGACATGCATTCGATTTCGAGTTAGCTGTCTTCATTTTGCTCAACCCTAGAAATAACATTCACTTTTTGGCAGAACTCTGACACAGCAGAACACTAAGTCTTGCTCCTATTTGGACATTAAGAAACCAGATATCTGTTCTCTTGCTTGTTTAGGGTTTTTTTCAGATAAAGACATGAAAAGTAACAGTGACAAAATGGGATAATCTCAATGTTCCCATTAGTTGTGTACTTTAAATGGCTGAGTGAAAAAAACCCTGCAGGATAACAACAAAACAATCCTGAGGAAACGTTCTCACTGAGCACTACTTGGACTGTCCTAGAGGAAACTGAAGGTCTTCTCAACCTGGAAGTTATTGGGCAATTAATTGTCAGTATATAACTGGCATTATGTAGATATTATATTGCCAGCATACACATTGGCAATTGCTTTTTTTAGACCATTGAGCACTATCAGAGTCTGAATTCACTTTGGAGCTAGAGAATGGTGTGTGTATTAATCCAAATGTGGTCGGGATGGTTTAACCAGTCTATACCCTACAGCTGTACCTTACAGTTAGTGCTCCAATCATTTTCTACTCTTAAGAAATAACTGTAGCATGATTCTTTTTCCAAATTCAGTAGTCAGCATTATTGTGTTTTTAATGCAAAGACTTGCAGCAAAATAAACAGAAAAAAAAAAAAATTGCTGTTACAAGTAAATGAAGAAAACATTTACAGTTTTTCTGATTTGTGAATTAGTAAAAAACCCAATTTTTTCTGGATAATTAAAATAAGAAAACCAAAGGCAAGGATATGCATCTTGTTCTACAACAACAACAAAAAAAAAAAATCAAAGGAATTCTCAGAAATGAATTTTCCTTTCACAATAAGAGGAAAAAAGATCAGTGAAGCATAAAGAAACCCTCTCTACTGCTACACCTTCAAAACAAGTCACTCCTACAAAAGTAGACATCCCCAATTTTCCAAAGAAGCCATTTGCTCATAGCCTGGCTTGGCATCAGTCTGATACTGGGAGATGGTCAGGGATTGCCTTGGCATCAGCTGGGGGTTTTGGTTTAGTTTGGTTGTTGTTGTTTTGGCGTAGTTTTTTTACCGTCATTAAACTCTTTTTGTCTGAATCCATGAGTTTTTCTCTCTTTTGCCTTCCTGTTGTCTTCTCCCACCCTGCTTCGGGATGGGGAGGGAGGGGAGGAGGAGTGAAGAAGCTGCTGGGTGAGCTGTTAACCCAGTTAGTTAACTGTTAGTTAATTAACCCAGTTAGTTAACTCTCCACAGGCTCCAGGACCAGGTTGGAGATGGAGAAGTCATTCTGCCTTAGCAGTTGTGGAGTTTGTGAAACAGAATGGTCTTTTCTGCCAAACTCTGCAGCTCCATGCAGCTTTCCTTTTTCACTAAAGTCTGTTAAATAATCTCAAAGTCTGTTAGACAAATAGGTTCCTATGTTCCTAATAAATGTAGTAAAACACAGCAAAGAAGAATAAACGCTTGAGATGGGAGTACATTCTCCTACAGAAAGTGCTGATATTATTAAGCAGAGGTTTGCTGCACAGTTTTATTCTCTGAGCAGCTGTCAATCACCACCAGGTTTCTCTGCTTGGTGAGTTCTGGTTTTTGTGTCTGCCCTTTCCTGTGGTCATTTAATTCCGTGATAACTGAGCACAGTTTGTACATCTCCTGCTACTCTGTGGCTGAACACACACAAAAATAACCCTTTCACAGATAGAGGGAGGCTCAGCTGCCCCCATTTGCTGCAGTTTTGCTGAGAAGTCTCTGTGGGGCCAGTGAACTGGGGAGGGGTTGGTAGAGCAGCTGAGGGAGGTGGGTAACAGCATTTATCAATATTTAACATTTTCAATGAAGCTTAAGCCTGAAGTTATGCAGCTGGATATTTATTTGGGCAACTAAAAGGCTTTATCACCTTAGAAAGGGCCTGTGGGACTCCAAGCATGTGCTGTGCAATGTGGGCGTCGGAGAACAATTCCTTTTTTTTCATGTTCATGTTCAATTGGCCAATTTCTGACAGATTTTACTGGACATTTCACTGCCAACTTGAAATCAACTTCAATTTTAAATACATTCAAGGATTTAATTTTAACTAAACTTAACATAAACCTGCCATTAATCTGAAAAAATAATAATAAAGAAAACCAAACCAAAAAAAACCCCCACAACCAACACTCAAATCTTCCACTTCTTCCAAACTACAGAATTCTTAAAATAACAAGCCCTCTTCATTTTTAGGAGCTTGTGAAGAAATAAACTTAGCAACATGGACTGATGGCCACCAGATACTAGGGAGGATTTAAAAGTTAAATACTTCTGTAGAAATACAAGATAAATGTCTTTCAAACTTTTTTTGCATTTCATTCAGTTCGTGTTTGCATGTAGATGGTCTTACTCTGCAAGGTACCACATGCAAAAGTTAATTAAAAAGTGTTTAATTGTCCTGGTTTCAGCTGGGATGGAGTTAATTGCCTTCTTAGTAGCTGGTACAGTGCTGTGTTTTTTCTTTAGAATGAGAATAACGTGAATCACACACTGATGATTTGGTTGTTGCTCAGCAGCCCTTACTCTAAGTCAAGGATTTTTCCTTATATTATTATTCAGTTTATTTCAGTTATGAAACTGTTCTTATCTCAACCCATGAGTTTTACCTTTCTCCAGTTCTTCTCCCTGTCCCACTGGAGGGGCTGGGGAGTGAGTGAGCAGCTGAGTTGCTGGCTGAGGTTAAACCACAACGCTGAAATAATGTCTGATGTTTGTCACAGGTAACTGTGGTGCACTTTACAGTGGATTCGTCAAACAATTTCTCTTCCTGTAGGGCTGTAAAGTTGGCAAGAGGCAGAGAACTCTTCTGCATAGTCTGCCAATGTGTCTACTGTTTATAATAGTAGTGGGAGTATCTTCCATTTGCAAATCAGCAGTTAGAACAATGAGGCAATTTTAAGTTATGCTTGAATTTGTGAATGTGCTTATTGCACAGTGGTTACTGCATCATCACCTGCAACATCTTGCAGTGCTGGAAAATGAAAACCATTATCCTAACAAGTTTTCTACAGGATTTTTCATTCAAGTTAGCTAAAGGATGTGCAGAGTTATCTTGTTAGCTTCTCCATGAAAATCTACTTCTACATCCAAAATCCTTCTCATCCTACTCAGATATGGTCCACTATCATTTAAAGATTCCTCTCCCAAAACATGCCACTAGAATGACTGATGTCTGGCCAGCATTGAACACCGTCTTATTTAGTCACAGAAAACTTTTTCTGGAGGCAAGTGTATAATCTCTCCCTCCTCTCAACAAAAATCCAGCTTAGTCTGCAAGTAGCTTGAGAAAAATTTCCTTAAAACATCTTTGGCAATCCCTCACGATAAAGGTAAGATCTGTACCTACATTCCCAGCGACCTAACCCTGCAGCTGTTAGTGATCCCACACAAACCACACAGAAAGTGCTCCATGTGCCTCCTGTCACGGAAATTATTTGTGCTGGTGCTGAGCTGGCTTTGGCCAACTGCCAGGTGTTCACCCTGCCACTTCCACTCACAGAATCATGGAATCACAGAACATCCTGAGCTGGAAGGGTCCCGCAGGGATCATCCAGTCCAGCCCCTGTCCCTGCCCAGACCCCCCAACAATCCCCCCTGTGCATCCCTGGGGCGGTGTCCAAACGCTCCTGGAGCTCTGGCAGCCTCGGGGCCGTGCCCATTCCCTGGGGAGCCTGGGCAGTGCCCGGCACCCTCTGGGGAAGAACCTTGCCCTGATCTCCAACCTGACCCTGCCCTGGCACAGCTCCAGCCCTTCCCTGGGTCCTGTCCCTGTCACAGGGAGCAGAGATCAGATCTGCATTGGTGCTGCCCCTCGGAAGGGATGTTCCCTCAGCAGGACAGGCAGATAAAATCAGATGACAAAGCTGGATGGGTTGAGATAAGGACAGGGAGACCATTTATGGTTTACTCTCATGGGCCAAGCCTACTGAACTTGGGGAAAATTAATCTATTGCCAGTTAAAAATAGAGTTGATAAATCAGCAAGAAAGACAGAAAATTCAAACAGCACCTTCTTCTGCTGCCTTTTCCCATGCTTGACATGACTCCTTCATTCCTAGCCCCTCTACCTCCTCACCCATTGCTGAGCAGCACAGGGGAATGCAGTGACCACACTGGGGGCTGTGGGCAGTCCCTAACAGTTCCTTTCTGCTGGTCCTTCCTCCTGACACTTTTCCCCTGCTCCACTGTTGTCTTCTCCACAAGGGATCTCGTCTCAGACACCTGGAACACCTCCTCTCCCTCCTTCTCCACTGTCCTCAAAGTCTGCTGGGCTGTATCTCATAATTTTTTCCCTCACTCCTCTGCCTGTCTGGAATTTTTTTCCCTTTCTTAAACACATTTTCACAGAGGCATCACCAGTGTTGCTGAAGAGCAGGTCTGTCTACACCTTTTTTTTGAAGGGAGAGGGGAGAGTAAAACAGAAGGGGAATTAACTTTCCAGATGAGCTCATCACTACATGAACAGACACCTTTACTCAGTTCAGTCTTTGAGTTTACCCACTTCTTCTGATAAAGCTTATCTGTGTTTTTGCCTTTGCTCAGGGGTTTATATGCTTTCTTGAAGAGAAATGGATCAAAAAATATACCTGAGTGCTTTCAGAGGCATAGCCACTGTCTATATGTAAATAGAGAGTCTGTAATATGTAAAGAGAGTCTATTCTGGTTTATTTTAAAGATATTATTGGGAGAAAAATCCCAAAAACCTGGCAAGTACATTTCATAAGTGTTCAATGCAGGTAATGAACTAAATACCAAGAGAGAAGAGGTCCTCTCTTCTTTGTATGACAGCTTCAGCTCTCACTGAGAGAGCTACAGTAGAATATTGCCCAGGACTTTATTAATTTTTATAATTTATCTCTATTCTGAAATCCTAATGACCTGCACAGTGATAGGCTGAAAAACTTACAAAGCACTCTAAGCTTCTCTCCAAGTGTGATTTTTGAGAGAAGGAGGTGCACCAGAGAGCACATGACCTGAAAATCTAATATTTGCCCATTCTGTGCAAACCACAGCAGTTTGGAGAGTTTGGCAAGGGGATAGTTAATATTGTTTTAACTTCAGGCAGAAGAGTAACATTCACTCCCTTTTCAAAAAAAAAAACCAAACACTGCCAACAAATAAAGGCTTCAAAAGGGAGAAGATAAATAGAGAGCCTTGGCCCCATGCAGTTGCCTGTCTTCTTTTGTATACACTGGCTACACAAAGTGGGGAATTGTGCCTTGACTTCAGCATATTTCCTTCACAGTAAAAAGTCTTCCACTGAGGGCTTTAGAACCGTCTTAATAATAATTCACATTTTTCACATTTCATGTAAGCAGGATCTTTGGGATAGCGGTTCTCATGTTATCTTTGTGGCTGGATTCATAATCTCACCATGAGAGTTTCAGGAAGAGAGATGAGGTTACTTTAGATAGACTGAAACTGTGGACTGCCTGCCTGCCAACACTGACCATGGGTCTCTTAATTTAATTTTATTAATAAGGATTCCAGTTCAGGAGCTCCAGGATTGCTCAACAGTGAAAACCAAAGTGCAAAAGTGATGGGGATGACCAGATGCACTGTAGAAGCCCACTCCTGTTCGGAATTCAGATTCTATTGCCTTATTTTATTCAGCTGGAGCATAAAAAGCAGTTAGGACATTTATTCATTGCATCTAAGTGTCAGTAAAAATGGCATGAACTGAGAGCACCTGACCATCAGAAATTCCAGTCCTGGGAGGCACAATCAGCACAGATTGGTCAGAGAAACCCAACCTCTGAAACCACAAATATCTTTCACTATTTTCTCCCAAATCTATGGTTCTTCTGCACCTCCTAATTTTATTTATCTTTTTTTTTTTCCCCCTCTAGTGATAATAACCCCATGATCATGACAAAAGCTTTATGTTTATATTATTCTTTACAAAATATTTTCTTGAAGAATCTCGAAGAATCTTACATTGACAGGCAAATGTCAGAGTTTGCTGTCAGTCTTGTCTGGGCTTCATTTACCTCTGGCTTTTTCACAATCACTCACCACGTCCTTATCGCCTTTCCACATTGTACAGCAGCTGGCATTCAGTCTTCCCAACTTCGTGGGGTTTTTGGATTTCCTTAGGAGCAGCTGTATAGCCTGCAGAAAGTGTCGTGGCAGGGTTTCTGAGCTGGTTTCTACAGAGAAACTGAAACTTGTGTCCCTAAGAGGTCTAACGATCCCAATGAGCATCTAATGACGGGGAGGCCTCTGATGCTCTGAGAAAACACTTTGCAGAAAGGGCCCCTCCACGTTTATCTACTTGGTGCTTTCCAGTGCTGGACTGAGTGTATATAATACACAACATAAATGCAAACCTTTAGAGACAACAATTTGTGAGACAAATAGCCATAATTTTTGCTCTTTACGTTTCTTTTGGTTGGGCTCGGGGTTTGTTGGTGGTTTTGGGGTGGGTTTTTCGCACTGATTGGCTCAAACATGATCCAGAAAGCAGCCTCTCTGGAATATATTTTGGTGTTTTGGAATCTCCATTTAAATGATATTCCAGATAATAATGTGACTGGCAATTAACAGCATGTGCTCTTTGTCTGCCTTTTTGGATCCACCAAGTGTCTCATTTGCATTGCCAAATATTTGACCTTTCATGACTCCATGACCCACAGCTTTCACCTAGAGTTTCCTTGGAGTCCCAGCTTTGGCTACACAGTGCTGTTATTTTGAGATTTTCTAATTCAGAATACCTGATACTATCAGAGGCCAATCTCACAGCTGATGCCAATGACATAAAAATAGCAGGACACACAGCAGATATGAGAGCTAATGGGATATGCCAGGAAAACAGGTATGGAGAGATCCCCAACAGTGCTTGTGGTGGCTTTCTGAACTGCAGGAGACAAGGCTGATGGAGTTTGCACTCACCTGACTCAGACCTGGGTCAGTTATGCCCATGTTCCTTCTGGAAGGATTTAGCAAAATGGTTTCCTCTGCAAGGCAGCAGGTGAAGAACAGCAGGCAGGGAACATTGGCTGTCAGGAGCCTGAGACTCTGGGAGCAAGGAACAAACCAAAATGACAGGAGTAACCATGATGCTCATCGTTTGAATTTCAGTCTCTGTACTTTTTAATAAATGTATTTTCCAAAGTCTTTTTCCTTCTTTTTAAGCAGCGATGCCATCTTTCTAAATGCAGAGATTTTTATTGGAAGTTATGGAAATATTTTAAACACTTCACTTCTCATCTCCATCCAGAATCGGTTTTATCCTCAGGGAGAAGTGTATAAGCCTGTAGTCATTATTTTGGTTTTATTGGAGACAATTTCCCAGCCCAGGCTTTAGAACATCTATGCCTTGTACCTCTACCTATACCTTACTTTGCACTGAACTTCAAAAAGGTGTTATTTGTAACATAAATATAATTTTCAAACTGGTTGGTTGGATAAATTTCAACTTTAAAGGGTTTTCCCTCTCCTCTTTATTGGTATAACTTGATAAATAACACCCCTAAGTAATCCCTGTGGTTTTTCCCTGTGTTACACTGTATGAACCATCTGCCCACCTTGAATAAGTTCAGGACCATTTTCTCCATGGTTCTTGTCCAAGCATTTCTGCCATGAGTAAGTTATACATCCAGATCAGATGCTTTAGGAGGAAATGGGACAGCAGAGTAGAAGCTGAGGCTTGTTGTGGTGACCCAGCTGTACAGGAAATACTTATAAAATAAGAGAAGTCAACGTGCCACAAACAATAATAGTTTCATTGCAATGAGTGCCTTGTCTCGTCTTCAGCAAAGGTGTAACCACCCAGATTTCCCTTCTGACCTGGAATATTTATGCTGCTTTTCCAATCCAGAAAGCTCTGTATGTGTCTGTTAATATCCATTTTAACAGAATAAAACCACAATAAATTCATTTACCTCATAGTTGTTCAAAGGAAAAATCAGAAACATAAGAGATAGAAATTCTCCTGGGCACTACAGTTACATCTTTGCCACACACCACTGTGTATGAACCTGACTCTCCTTCCCTGATAGTTGCTTTAGCATTAATGGGGTCTCTTCATGGTAAAAGGCCAGACCATGTTTGTGTCATGACCTTATAGTGGAGAAAAGAACACAGCTACTACCAGGGAGACCTTTTAAATCAGTACAATGTACAAAGTCACATAAGCGCTTATCTCTGTCATCAACCATTCCATGGCAAAAAACCCAGCTCTTTATTTATTTTAAACCCCCAACTTATTTAAAAAATGATAAAGAGTCTAAATTTCCAATTGTAATGAACAGTTTGGTAAGGAACACAGGTAAACATTTTCTGTTAGATGTTAACTTTAAGGTCATGCAGTAATTGTTAAAGGGTTTGAAAATTAATATATAGGACATACATGCTACAGGAATGGTAGAAAAAGTAAAAAAGGAATGGGCAATCAAACTCACTAAATCTGTAATCTGTGTACTTACATGCACTGTTTTATACATTCAGCTATCTCAAAAACTTAACAGAGATTGTAGCAGAAATTTGTCATTTCAGCTGACAGATCCAGCAGCTTGTAAAATTCATCCATGAAGAGGGAAGAAAACAAGAGAGCCACAGTTAAAAATAGAAAGCCTTTGAAATAAATGTCTTATCTCTATCCTCAGCAAAAATAGTTGAGGGGTTTTTTGCTGACCACAGGTTGATGAAAGTGTAGTGGATACAATCCTACATTGGTATTGTATCAGAATAATTGATTTTGACAGAAGTAGATGGATTAAAGCAACTAAGCACCTGGCCCACTTTAGGTACTGAAATTAAAATCTTGAAAAACACACCAATTTATATTCACCAAAATGTTTAGATTAGCACATGATCGCTGTGCTCAGCAAGGTGGGGAAAAATCAGCTTTTTGTAGAAATGCTGTACACTGAAACTACACAAACATATTTACCAGTTGGACACCCAAGATACATGATTTTTACAATTTGTAGTAAAAAACCTCATAAACTATTATTAGGAAAAGTCTCAGGCAGATTCCAAGACTGAGAACAAATCCTTCACCACAGTCATCACAGTATTCCCAGAAAATGTCTAAGGAGGTAACTGGACATGGTTAATCCCCCTTCCCAAAACCCTGAAGAAGCCCAAAGCTGCCAGCCTTGGGATACAGAGGAACATTGGGAGGTTAGGCCTAATGCTGAAGAGGAGCTACAAACAATGTCTTATTTTATATAACAATTTTCACTCTATTGCTAATGAGGGTTTTTCATAGCAAGAACAAAATGTGGGCTATACACAGGTAAAAGATTCATGTGATAAACGCAGGAGTCAGTGCCAGCTCTTTATGTGTACAACAGTTTTTTGACAAGGTTCCATGAGCTTGGCATGTGCTGGGGTTGTGCCTTTTGCTGTTAGATGCTAAATCAGCAACACAATGCTTAACACCCAGGATTAACCTCATGCTTTTAGGTGAAGTGCCTTCTAATTAGAGTTGTAGCCACCTTCCCAGATTTATGGCAGTGCTTCACTCTCTGAAGTGCAGCAGCCTTTCAGGATGGTCCATGAGAGCGATGTGGTTGTATGGCAAAATAAATAAGGACTACCTGCTCACCATTTCTATTAAAAAAGCATTTTTACAGCAGTGCCTGAGGCCGCTACACCTTGCAGGAGTGGTGCTGCAACGCTCTGGGTCACTGCTGTAGAACAGTCGCATTTTTATAAGCTTGATGGAAAGATTAGGTGTCAAATTTAATAAACCCTTTGGCTCTTTTTCTATTATTCTATGCCATGGGTCCTGCCTCTGCTTTGAAGTAGCATATTTCTTCATTTGGTGGTGACAATAATTCAAATGTATAAACCACCACATATCATTTGATTTAATTTGCATTGATTGGCAGGTTTAAAGCCAATCTGTTTTAATGAATTTTTGCATATGTAATGTAAGTGATAGAGACAGATTAGGGCAGAAATCTTATTAGTAAAGCGTAAGGAAAGCTGCATTTGGATGAACAAAAATTTCATTTCTTCTGCACTGAAAGATTCTAAAAATTGGGTATGACTGCAGGTTTAAAGAAAAGAATTCTAATATTCTTGGTAATAATCAAAAGTAGTTATTCAGCTGACTAGCCAGAGCCTGTACAGGGTGTCTGAGAGCAAACTCTTTCCTTGGCTTACACAAACCCTTCCAATGTGATTCCATTCAAGTTGAGCTGCACAGGAATCCTGTGTCATAGTGGTGATGCTGGCTTATATATAATATTTATTTATCCAGGATTAAATACTTTACTGGGAATGTGCTGTCCCTGGCTAAACTACCAGAGAGGAAGATCTGGGACAGGTTTCTGTATGACTTTATGATCAGAGAATAATTAATTTTGTGGCAGCTGGAGAGTGACCAGGTCTGTATGAAATGATATCAAAAGTATCACAGTGCATTTCTTTACAATTTGGAAGACAACACGATAGCACACTGAAAAGCTCTCCAGAAGGAGCAACACTTCAGCCTAGCAGGGCGTAGGTACTGCTCTGAACCTTTCAACTGAGCCATGTTTTAGGACTAAAACACTGCACCAGGCCTAGTGAAAGGACAAATATGCCAAGGGTAAGAAACCAGAGGAAAATTGAAATACAAGAATATTCTCCATGTAGTACATTAAAACAGACTTTACGGTCTGAAGAGCTGATTGGAAGAAAATCTGTTTGGAAACCATCTAATGGGAGGACAAGGCATAAATGAAAGTTCTTCAGCCTCTTAGGTATCTCAACAAGTGCTTAGAAAATAAGGTGGAGTAAGAGGAAAGTTAACAGCTCTTGTTAAATAACTGTTTGTTAAAATTGAAAATATCAACTTTCTACATTTCAAAACCTCTCGGATAACTATGACCTGCTCAAAGAGGGAATCATGCTCACCCCTTGGGGTTCCTGTCCTTACTTTCAGTGACCTCCTTCACTATCCTCAGATTTTTTTAGGGAATCAAAGGATATTAAATAGTTTCTCACAAAACAAAAGAGACAAAGTATTTTAGTTTCCTGGCAAAACCTTGAATAATACATTGAGCTTATAAAAGTCTCTGCAGCCTGAGAGCTGAGCAAGGTCAGAAGACCCTTGACAGCAGCAGTGCCTCTGACCCTGTTACTTATAACCATGCAGTGTTTCATGTGCAGCCCTTTTACCCCTGTTACCTTTCATCCACCGAGCTAAACCCTAATTCAAACAGGCTCATCTAACACCGCTGACTACAGCTTCCAGACTCGATCCTAGATAAGGTGAAATTTCCCCACGCTTTCAAAAACAAAAGAATAAAGAATAAAGCTGCTGTAATGGAGTGCAGGTGGAGCTCGTTTGGAGTAATGAGGTTCTGAATGGATGTTTTGCAAACAAAACACTCGTTGTGACCTGACAGCTCACCAATTCACATGCTGTTCCTAAATGGTTTGTTTTGTTCTGTGGGAACTCAAGTGGAAATGAAGATTTCTGCTGCTGGTGCTGCTGCTTTGGCAATGGAGGTACAAATTAGCGAGCTGCCATTCAAACAGGAAGATTCACTTGTTTTCCCTTCTTTTTTTGTGCTTGAGCTGCTCTTGCTTCCTGCCTACCCCTTCACTCAGAGGGACAAGCAAATGCGGTTGGGACCTGGGATTTTGGAATTGTTTTAGTCACAAAAATAACAATTCTGCCATGGCGGCTGCTCACAGGTCTTAAACACAGGATTCAGGGAGCTAAAGTTCAGAGTTCAGCTTGTACTGACTGTTACCTAAAAGCATGGTTTATATCCTTCTAGGTAAGAAATGTGTTGTGAGGAGGGGAACACAGATGTTGAGACAGCTCCTGGGTGTACAAATTTAGCATTAAACCACCCAGGACACAGAGTGCTCCTACACAGGCGCTCCAGAGGGGCTGCTTTACCCAGCAAATCCTTTTGAGCTGATAAATACATCCTGGACTTCTGACCTCTGGCACTACTTGGTCTAATGAGGCCTTTTATGAGCTATAAAATTCTGTATTTTATATTACTGCATATAGAATAGATTCCCAAACATCTCTAGCCATTTGAATTCCAAGGCATCAGCTGGAGTGACTCATCTCCCTGAGTGAAAAAAAAGATGGGGGGAAAGAATGGGAAGATGACAGAAGTGCAGAAAGAGCTGTAAGGAAACAACGATCCTGCAAAACATCCCTATGCCACAGTCCTGAATTCCAGTATGGGATTTGGTTATGCCCCCTGAAAGGAAAAATGGAGATGGAGACCAGAACCACATGATGCAAATTTCACAGCACAAACAAAAATATTAATCTGCAAAACTGAGCAGTAACAAGACCTGGGACTGACTCAGGATAATACATCAGCTATGTGCACAAAGTGTGGTGGCAGCAGCAAGGTAAACAACGTCTGGGCATCCAAGGTGTGTCTGGAAGTGAGATACATCAATGGGAAGGTAAACACAGAGAGCAAGAGCACAGCTGCATTGGCTTTTCTTTTTTAGGACATTACATAAAGACTATGAGAAGCTGCAAAAGATTAAAAACATTGGAAACAAGGAAATGTGTATAAGGAATGAGAAACCAGGCTCTGCCAGTATGCACAAAGGAAACTGAGAGCTTGGAGGAAAATATAGGTTCTAAAATACCCTAAAAAGGAAAGACAGATGCCAGTGCAAGGTATTTAAATACAATAACAGCTTATTGAAAAACAAAGATATAAGAGTTTAAATTGTGGTAAAAATTAGTATCTTGAAGTAATTTGGATGGAATTAGGACATAGATGAACAGCTGTTGCATGCTGCAGAGCAAAGGTTTTGTGCATCAACTCAAGGGAGCACTAAGCTACTGAACATTGGCAGGTTGTGCCATAAAAGAATTTTAGGAAAGTAAATAATTTTATGATCCCATCTTGCAGATAACCTATCCATGCTAACAAGTTCAAAATGTGTTCTCTGCCATGGATTTGATTCAGTTTTGTGAGGCAGACAATACACATGATAACATCTGAAGTTCAACAGCAAACCCCATCCCTAACAAAAATTTTAGGACCTGCTTTAAAAGATACTCTTGCAGTAAAACTTACTGAAGGAGATGGTGACAATGGGGAAGAATAGCTGGGATTTATATAATGGGATACAAAAGGCAACTCCACCTGAAACCTCTCTGGAAAGATTTATGGCACAGAGATTGTCCCAAAGCAAAGCATCTTCATTATATAGAGACTTCTTTTGTCCCACTGCTGCTGCACATAACCAGACAGTCTTGATGAAAAAAGAATACTTTTTTTTTTTTTTAAGGAGAGCTCAGAGGCATTAGAGATTCTGAGAGGGAAACAGGTCTGACCTCCTTTTAAGAAGGATTCATTCCCAAATTGAGTGCTTTCTTAGCTTTCTTCTCAGGTCTTACAATTTCTAATCCAAGATCAGCAACTAGCAGAAGAGAGTTTAAGGGCAAAGGATGAAATAAAGGCTTCCTGGTTTTAGTAATAATAAACACTTTGAGAAAAGCAGTGGTATGGTGCAGTTCTCCTCTGGCAGAGCTTATCTGGGCAGAGCTGGTACACAGCTTTGCAGAGCTGTGTGTGAGTTTTGCAGAGACAAAAGAGGGTTCTGGACAGGGTGGGAGAAGCAGAAGGGAGCACCTTCCCTTTTCTTTACGTAACAAGTGCCCCTTTGACTCATGGAACACAGGATGGTTTGGGTGGGAAGGAACCTTAAAGCCCATCCATTCCACCCCTGCCATGGGCAGGGACACCTTCCACTGTCCCAGGCTGCTCCAGCCTGGCCTTGGGCACTGCCAGGGATCCAGGGGCAGCCACAGCTTCTCTGGGCACCCTGTGCCAGGGCCTCCCCACCCTCACAGGGAACAATTCCTTCCCAACATACCATCCATCGCTGCCCTCTGGCAGTGGGAAGCCATTCCCCTGGTCCTGGCACTCCAGTTCCTGGTGCCATTCACAACCACAGAATCCCAGACTGGTTTGGGTCAAAAGGGACCTTAAAGCTCATCTTGCTCCACCCCCTGCCATGGCAGGGACACGTTCCACTATCCAGGCTGCTCCAAGCCCCAATGTCCAACCTGGCCTTGGACACTCCCAGGGATCCAGGGGCAGCCACAGCTGCTATGGGCAATCCCTTCCAGTGCCTCACCACCAATCACTGTAAAAAATTTCTTCCAGATATTTCTCCTGAATCTACCCTTGTTTGGTTTAAAGCCATTCCCCCTTATCCCATCATAATAAGCCCTACTAAAATGTCTGCCCCTGTCTTTCTAAAACCCCCTTTTAACAAGGTCTCCCCAGAGCCTTCTCCTCTCCAGGCTGAACAATCCCAGCTCTCTCAGTCTTTCCTCCCAGCAGAGCTGCTTCATCCCTCTGCTCATCCTGGTGCCTCCTCTGGACCCTCTCCAGCAGCTCCAGGTCCTTCCTGTGCTGGGCCCCGGGGCTGGGGCAGCTCTGCAGGTGGGGTCTTACCTGAGCGGGGCAGAATCCCAATCCCTTCCCTGCTGCCCACACTGGACTCAGCCCAGGATACAATTTTGGCTTTCTGGGTTGTGAGTGTGCATTGCTGACTCACATCCAGCCTGTCATCCCCCAGCACCCCCAGGTCCCTCTCCCTTGGGCTGTTCCATCTGCCCATCCCCTCTGGAGCCACAGGTCAGGACCCCCCTGCAAAACACAACCCCAGCAGCAGAGGAAGCTGGAAATGTTTAATCTACAACAGCTGATCCCTGGCACCAGGGGGTGTTGTCACCTGTCTTCACTTTTCACAGGTAAATTGGCACTCTCTGGACTGCTCCTGACATCTTGAATGTAAATTGTTATCTTCTGCTTTTTGTGAAGTTTTGATTTATCCCTTTATCTTGTGAGTTTGAAATACCTCAATGCAGGCACAGCCCCCAGAAGACAGCTTAATGATCAGGGCACTGCGAAGCCTCTGGGCTTGAGATGCTGCCCATGCAAGTGGAAAAAGAAAAGTTTGAGCTCTTATTAGATTTATGGAATAAATACACCATTTCAGTGGGTGGTGGGAAGATTTGAAAGAAAAGGTGGAACTCCCAAAGTGGTTATGTCTGACAGCTTGCCTTTGCATAGGCATTGTGGGGGAATGAAAAGTTGAGGTTTTCAAATGAGAGCCATGATTAGATTAAATATTTTAGGCAACATAACTGTTAAAAAAAGGGCATCTGAGTTTGTACCTTGTCAGACAAAGCCAGGTCTCCTGGGACTTTAACATCCCTACGCAGAATGTGGGAATTGGTTTTATTTTCACATATTAAATTTGTTTTTATGTCGATAGTGCTGCACTTTCTACTAGAAAACAAATGTGATCAGCATTGGTAACAAGAAGCACCATCTGCTACAAAAAGGAAATGTATGTCATAAGACCATAAAGTAGTCTTTTAATAAGTGAGATCTATTTATGTATCAATAGATGTTAATGTATGCTAATAGGGTGAGAGAGAGCAACAGACATGAATTCTCATGATTTGCACGAGTCATTGGTCAAAATAAGACCCTCACTTATTAGACTATGCACACAAATCTTCTCTTCACTTTAAAAGTGAAATTGTATTTCTACCTAAATTAATAGAAAATAATGTTTCCTTGCCAAAACTGGAGAGACCATCTCCAGATAAATATTCAGGCTTGGGAAATCTTCCATCTGCATTCCCACTCAGCAGTCAGAAATTAGTGTCAGGCTGGAGGGCTGCAGGGGTTTGGAAAGGCTGTCACAGGAGCTGCTCTGTGTCTCCTGCCTCTGTCATCCCAGAGACTGCAACACACACGGGACCAGGAGACACAGGACTGCTCCTTCCCCTGGCAGCACATCCCACCAAGGGAAAAACTGGAAAACTGGAAAAGGGAAGAAAATATTTCTCTTTATGCTGGCACAAGTTGTGTTTGGATAAAACCTTGTGTGTGTGTGTTATTCATACATGAATGGCTACTCTTATTCAATGACAGAATCTGTGTTGCTGTCGAACCGATAGCGGAGCGAAGGGACACATGAATCTTGAGAGAATGCTAAGTGAATTTATTTAATTATTAACAGATTTAAATACACGTGAGAGGACGAGAGGACATTCGGATTGGTTGAGATCAGTCTACGCCCCTGGAACTGATTGGGCAGAACTCTGACCACCTGTTTCCAAAAGCCACTCTCATAAACATGAAACTTATCTTATATTTATATACTTTCAGTACAATTCCCGTGGGAAAGAGTCTGTGTTGTCACAAATCTGGACTTCCATAGTTGACCAATGAAACAATGTGAGTGTTGTGGTAATCCCAGATGTGACTGGGGCTGGAATTTGTGGGTTAAATAAAAGGGGATCTCCTGCCATTCTGTAGGCTTGGTTCTAAACAGGCATTTCATTTCTCAAGCAGTTTCATTCCATTTTAAGGCATTTCATTTCTCAAGCAATGGGAACTGGAGGATAGGAAGAGGTGAAGAAGAGAGCAATTGTCCAATTTTGTAGCCTTAATATCCCAACAATTAACTTACTGTAAAACATGAATGGATCAAATTTTAATGGGTTTGGACCTTTCTGAGGAGGAGGGAGAGGTTGGTGAAGGAAAAAAGTCCTTACCAACTCCTTAAAGAACAAAAAATTAAGGAAAGTTTGGGGATGGTTCGGCAGAAAATGTAATTAAGTCATTGCAGGCATAACTTCAGTGAAGCCACAAAGTTTGGGACTGAATTTGCTTAATATATCTCAGGTTAACTTTCTTCAGTACTGGTAATTCTGAGGTAAGGCATTCTGGCCCCCAAAAGGTGTCATGTGTTCCTGTGCTTTGCAATGTGCCACTTTTCTGGAATTTGAATAAAAATCAGACAACAATTTTATTTAGAAAATATAACAGTTTGAAATTCTATGTCTTGTTCTGCTCACTTTCTTGAGTTGAAAAGTACAGTTAAACACAATTAAAATGGGAAAAAAAGAACACACAATCTTTATTGAAAACCACTTAGAGGTTTATGGGTTTGCATCCTTGTAGAACCTATCCTTTTGAAACTAGAAAGGAAAACACAATCCTTCCATCAGTGACAGAAAATAATTCAAGAGCATGACAAGATTAATAATTAGATTCTCTGATAACCAAGCACTATTTAAAGTTCTTTCTGAATTCAAGAAATAAATTAGCTAAAGAGTATATGAAAATTCTGTGTAGTAGAAAATAATCTCATTTTTTCTTACTTGTTATCTGCAAGGTTTGCAGAGGAATACAGTTGCATCTACAGATCTATTTCTATGCCCATTTAGATTCCCTCATAGACACTCACATGATGCTATGACTGTTCAACTCATGCTAATTTCAGAGGGATTAAAGCTCCCTTATTTATTACATAAACATGATGCAGAAAATGTGATCATTACTGGACTTGGATCAGCTCTTAAAGCCAGAAATCACTGGTAGTCTTTATAACAACTTCCCCAGGCTCTGCATTCAAAAACTCAGACCCTAAGACCTGTTAATCTTGGACAGCATTGACTTCTGTGACCCTGCAAACCTCCCAGACTTTGCCATGGATGAAGCAGGTTTCTCCTACTCCTATACTTGGTGTGTGGAACAAATTCTTCTGGACAGCAAAAGGAAAGAATTCAACTGAGAAATTGTGGTTATTTTGGCTTCTTTGACAGTCTCGACTGTCAGTAGGCAGAGAGGAATCAGGATCAAAAAGCCAGTGAATTGCTAAAGCACTTGTTCTCAGATGTGAGACAATGCTGAAAAACAAATAACATGCACACTGCACAATCCATCGGTTCAGAGGTGTTGTATAATTTAACCTGCGGTTGGGCATAGTCCCAAGTCACTTGTCAGGTGGTGATAGCCTTTACCTCTGGTTATGTACAGATACAATTTGCATCTTGTTACTGGAAGTGTGCAGGAGAGTGAAAGGTCTCCCAGTCTATCCTGCTCATCTAGAGGAACCTCTAGACTGCTTTGGGAAAGAAACAGGCTGAGCTGGAAGCCCCTGTGCAGCTGGAAACTGCAGCTGATCACTATCACTGAGACTTGGTGGGATAAATGCTGTGACTGGAGCCATAAACTGCTCAGGAGGGGAAGGCAAGGAAGGAATGGGAGAGGGAGATGCCCTCTAAGTTAAAAAAAATTGATTGATTGCCCAGAGCTGTCCTTGAGAAACAGAGGTTGAGAATTGCCTTTTTCCCAACCTAGAAATGAAACCTGAGATAGTTTTTAGGATAGGAGGTAATATAAAAGGAGGATCATTATTTGGAGGCCTCCAGGGGCAGCCATGGAAGAGTGTCCACAAAAGCCCCCCCCC
>VZTJ01001442.1:282445-349283 GCA_013397795.1 Orthonyx spaldingii
CCCCCCCCCCCCCCCCCCAGGGGTGAATACAGTTTTATAGGTTTGGTAAATCAGCATAATTGACAAAAAACCACCAATTAGGAACACAAGTGGTGATTCAGTTCCCCCTCCCCAGGTCAAGCCCTTTCTAAGTCTTCCCTCCCTGGGATGGGACTGTACTGTGTTGATGAAAATGTGTCTGAAGAGCTGTTTTCAACCTTGGCAGCCAGGGAGAACCAAGATAGGATAGGGGGTCTGGAATTTGGTTTGTCTTCCTGCCTAGGAAAATGCTGTAGCTAAGCTACAATAAGAAGCTACAAAGCTACAAATACATGTGTAAAGAATACAGGGAATATATAAAAGAAAAAGGTAAAATCAAAGCAGCATCATTATGGGTAAAGAGTGGAGACCAAACCAACGCAGACCTCGTGGCTGATGTTTCCCTCAGGCCATCCAAACACAGGGAGCCTGGTGAGGAGGGGTTCCCTGCAACTGCAGGAAGGGTCACACTCACAGACCCTGACCCAGCAGGGGATTTCATCCACCCTGACATCTGCCAGAGCTGGGAGGCAGCAAGGTGAAAGTAGTCTTGGACACTCCTGGAGTGCATCCAGGATATTCCAGAGGGTTCAGAAACCCAAGCGAAGGAGGTGCCTTGCTGGGTGTGTTTTACACCTACACAGATGGACTTACTGAAGTGGAAGCTGATGGCAGCCTCGGGTGCAGGGGTCATGGCCCGGTGGAATTCATGGTCTCAAGGGATACGGCCCAGGAGACCAAGGCCCAAAGCCCTAGCCAAGTGAATTTTCATTTAAAAACCTGATGGATGGCATTTCCTGGGAAGCTCTCCTCAGGGATAAAGGGCTGGGCAGAGCTGACAGCTCTTTAAAACGTTTTACTTACAGCACAGGAACCCTTGACTCCCATGTGCAAGTAACCAAGAAAGAAAGGCAGAAAACCAGCATGACTAAGAGCCACCTGGTCACACTGAGTCACAAGAGGGGAAGGTACAGACGTTGGAAGTAGGGACATAAATCCTGGAAGGAATGTAGGAATATGGTCCAGGAGTGTAGGGGAGGGATCAGGAAAGGGAGGACATATTTGTAGCTAAATTTGAAAAAAGAATGTGAATAATAATGAATATCTTCTACTAGTGAGCTGGGCTGTAAAGGAAGATTAAGAAATACGTACCCGTGCCTTGCACATCCAGTAGGTAACACAATTGCTGGTGGCAATTGGCATGGAGAAGGCTGAGGTAGGTACTCAACAACTGTTCTTGCCTCAGTTTTCAATGGTGATTCCTCTCCTCACTCTTCTCAAATGTTTTAAAATCAAGTCTGGGGGAAAGAAATCTCTCCCATCATAAGTGATGGTCAGATTTGAGCTCATCTGAAGAACATGAGCCTAGACAAATCTGTGGGGCCCAAAGATATGCATCCCTGGGTCCTGGGGGAAGGGGCAGATGTAATTTTTAAGCAGCTCTCTCCACTGCATTTGAAAAGTCCTGGCCTGGTTCTGGCCAGGACAGGGTTCATTTTTTGCCAGGAGGAGCACAGCAAGGACCCTGAGGTTATTTTATACCAACTCACACCTTTGCCAGCTGTGGGTGAAAGGGACTCTCTCCCCGGGAGCAGGGATTCCTCCTGGTGGAGAATACATGGCTGAGGGAGCCATCTGGTGCTGTCTGTTTTCAGGGAGGTTTTCTGTGTGAATAATTTCTTTTCTTTCACCACCTCTCATTAGCACCGTTGCTGTTACTGTTTCTTATCTCTTCACTGTTTCCAGTGCATTGTTCTGATCTCAGCCCACCAGCTTCACTTTTGTGCCTCCAGCTCTCCTCTCCAGGTGGCAGCTGAGTGGTTTGGAGAATTTTGGTGAAGGCACCGAACTGGGGAGCACCATTCCTGCTCGTGGGCATCACGACAGTCGTGCCAAGTCTGCAGTTACAGGAAAAATGAAACAGCACTAGTATTTTATCTCTTTTGCTGCCTTATATTAAGAGACTTTTAATCTTGTTTGATATGAAGCTTCTATTTTCTGATAGGTTTCTGTGTGAAAGAGGACTGTGGTAAAATACTTGCACTTTCTAAATTCCTGCACAAAGAAATTCCAAGTGCAATCTCTTCAGAGTGCAGGTTTTTGACAATGCAAAATAAATGTGTAGGTTTAGCAATGAGAAAATACTGCTGTTGTAGTTTGAAGTATACTGTCATAACAAAGTTATGGAGGAAGAAAAACATGACTCTATGAAGGTACATGCTGTGGTTTGGTCAGACAAAACCTAATTTTGATATAACCTTCAGGATTGATTCATTCTCTGGAGACTGACACTATGAGCTAAGTAGGGACAGACAACAAGCATTTTTATACAAGACAGCGAAAAATTTCAGTAGATCTAGCATCTCTAGAAATCCAGGACTTAGCTGGGATTCAGAAATCTTTAAATTTTCAGTATTGCTCTCAGTATGTCACACAGACAACATATATTACATCTGGATAAAGCTACAGCTACTGCTTTCTTAGTTCTTTTAAACATATCATTACATTTTTGTAGAGCAACAGAACACGGCAGAGTGCTGAAGGAGAGGATAAAATAGATACTTGAGGTTCTCATTTGCACACACTGCAGTAAAAGATCTACTCCTAAAGGGCAGTGTTCAGCCCTGTCAGTGGTACTGGTAACCTAATTAACCATTCAAACGCAGCAATGTCAAATTACCTTTTGTTCCTTGTATACTGATAGACCTGGGAATGCTGGAGATAAATATCCTCTTCAAGACTGGATTCCAATATCTCATATTTGTTCTGCAGTCTGTTAAACTCTCCTAGTTTTCTTTGACCAAAAAAGGATATCAAAGGACAGACCTACCAGTTTTGTTGTTGGTTGATACATTGTAAAAGAGCAATATACTCTTTTTTTTACTTCCTCCAAGAAGATTTCAACAGTCACTGATATTAGTAAACAAATAATAGAGAGCCATAAAGATTCTTCATAGTTTTCTTGTCTAGAACATGTATAAAAGAAAAATATTTAGCATTGAAATTTCTTTGCCAAATTCTATAGGTTGTGATTTGTTTATTACAGATAAAAGTGGCTGTGAGGAAATGCATACTATGAGTTTTAAGTTCTTTTTAAGGCTATTACCCTTTCCATTTGTGAGAACTTTGGTTCTCTCTTTCATTTATTACATTATCTATTAGGTCTTCATTTCTTGCAGCTTCTCTGTTGAGGGCTTATATGAATTCTCAGATTTATATGATTCTCAGAATTCTGTGTGGCATAAAACCTTTTTTTTTTTTATGTGAATGTTTCAAATGAAAAATTTTTGCTTTTCTGTGGCACTCAATTTCCTGATTTTCATTTTCTGAAGACTTAAGGTAACTGCAAGGATGGGGAAGAGTCTCAAGGGGACGACTTATAAGGAGGGGCTGAGGTCAGACCTCATCGGGGTCTTCAATATCCTCCTGAGGGGAAGAGGAGGGGGAGACACTGATCTCTTCTCTCTCATGACCAATGACAGGACCCACGGCAGGGCTGGAGCTGTGCCAGGGCAGGGTCAGGCTGGAGATCAGGAAAGGCTCTTCCCCCAGAGGGTGCTGGGCACTGCCCAGGCTCCCCAGGGAATGGGCACGGCCCCGAGGCTGCCAGAGCTCCAGGAGCGTTTGGACACCGCCCCAGGGATGCACAGGGGGGATTGCTGGGGGTCTGGGCAGGGACAGGGGCTGGACTGGATGATCCCTGTGGGTCCCTTCCACCTCAGGGTATTCTGTTATTCTGTGATGTTGTGATTCTGTGACTCTAAGATTCTATGAATCTGTGGTTCTAAGGTTCTGGGATACTACTACTACAAACTCCTGCTGCTACAGAGACAACCACTTTTCTTACTACTGTTCAAAAAAGATCTGCGTCACTTGAAAGGATGAAAAAGCGGGCATGTCAGCCTCAGTTCAAAGCTGAGGTGGTCAGCAGTAAGTTGAAATATGTGCTGTGGGCTTCCCAGCTGCCAGCTCTGCACGTGCTGTGCTGCTGGGGGTGCTGGGGTGGGCCAGCCCATGGAACAACAGCCCGTGACACGGACCTTCAAGCACAAGGATATTACACAACAGACAAGGCTGCAAGGGCCCACAGTGTCTCATCTGATCCCACCTTCCTGCTCCAGCAGGGCCAGCCCAGAGCACAGGGCACTGGATTGTCCAGAGGGTTCTGGAATATCCCCAGTGAGGAAGACTCCACACCCTCCCTGGTTTCTTTCAGTGCTCTGTCACTGCACTGGGAAGTTCTTTCTCATGTCCAGGTGAAGCTTCCCGGGCAGCAGTTCCTGTCTGTTCCTCTTGTGCCATTGCTGGGCCCCACGGAGCAGAACCTGGTCCATCCTCTTGACAATGGCACCAAAGACCCCCAACTCTCCCTCTTACTTTCAGTGTGTGCACCCTACATTTCTCTTGTTCTTCAGCAGACTTGTCAATTAATGGATTCTGCAGGGAAGGCAGCGCTGAGTGAAGCATCTCAGGGCTGAGTGGTTTGAGGGATGTGTGAATGCCTGCAAATTTGTTTCTCAGGTTTCTCAGTATAATGGGCTATAACTCAGCACAGATATGGTATCAAAGTCTGTGTCTCTTGGAGAAAGTGTGAATAAAATCCAGGACACTAATGGAACATAAAATGCTTGTTTATATCCCCAAGAGAGCTACCTGTGCTGCTCTCCCTGTCTGAAGTACATGCAGATATACACTACCCATCTGACCTGCACTATCTGGGGCAGGGTTTGCTGTTCCATCCAAGCCAGCCATGAGGAAATAAGGAGCTTTTAGTCGTGTATTAATAAGCTGTCAGTTCTTTGTTTTCCTAATTAAGCAAGACAAGGGAGCAAGAACAACAAACTCTTAGAGCTTCAGCACATTCCCTGGACTAATCTCTGAATCTTTGTACTTGGACTAAGTACATGGCAGGTGGCTGATGAAAACAGTAAAAACAACAATGATACTGTTGTGAGCTGAAATTGGATTGAAAATTCTTCATTTAATTTGAAATTAAAATTTTGTCTTTTTTTTTTTTTTTCTCAGAGCAGAAAATCATGGTATTTCATAACGGTTTATATGTTCAAACTTTCATGGGCCTCTTTGCAGTTGAGACCCTTGAAACTTTTTGCATTAGCATGTTCATAAACTGTGGACTACCTTCCTGAATTCCTCTTTACAAAAGACACTTTCTCGAATACTTGTAGTCACAGTTCAGTGTGACATGGAATGACATACAAGAATCAGGGAATGGTTTGGGTTGGAAGGGGTCTTAAAGCATATCCAGTGCCATGGTCCACATTCCACTGTCTCAGGCTGCTCCAAGCCCCTTCCAACCTGGCCTTGGACACTTCCAGGGATCCAGGGGCAGCCACAGCTTCTCTGGGCACCCTGTGCCAGGGCCTCCCCACCCTGCTGTCTGACCCTGCCATCTGCAGCCTGAGGCCATTTCCCCTTCTCCTGGCACTACAAGCTCTTATAATCAGTCTCTCTTCGTCTTACTTGTAGGCCCCTTTCAGGTACTGATGAAGACAGATTAACACATTTTGACAAAATATGTATGAGTGAAAAACTTAAGAAATGCTACAATTGGACTGTTGGGTGGAGGACCAAAGCAAGAATTGTGAATCTGTGTGTCTTGCTGTGGTCTCCTTGGCACAGCACAGCAACATAACACATTCCATAAAGGAGTCCAGAATTGCTCATCTTTCTTTCGTAGCTCTTTTAATAGTGTGAGAATTGATCAAAGGAGGCACCTTGTTTTGGAAATGACCACTAATTGTAATTATTTTTTCTCACAGTATGACAAAATCAGCTGATAATGCTCTCCAAATTTACACATTACCAAACCAATAATGAAGTCCATGCAGTTTTTCTCAGCGGCATCTCCTAATGAGACTGCTTTAAAATAGGCAGAAGTGCCATCTGCTGCTACTCACAAGAGTCCCCCTCTCTCTCACCCCTGGGTAAAAGGGACTCGTGATGAAGCACCAGCATCTGTGTTTGTAGCAAAACAGTAAATTCAGTTTTTAGTTCCTAACAAAGCAAAGTGTAGCCCACTGGTTGGATTTGCCTTTGTTAGGATTTTAGCCACACACGTGTGGATTCTCCTCTGCTTCTGTTAGCATCCAATTTGCTGGCAAGAGTTTACAATGTACATAGTAACATAAATGGAAAGACTCTACTGTGTTACTACCGGGCTCTCCTGCAGAGGAGTTATTTTTATATAACATGTTTAGGTGAGAAACAGAATTAACCCAACAAAGGTCCTTTATAGTCTTCTGTGAAGGCATCTAAGAACAAAAGGGAATGGTAAATACAGAAAAAAAGAAAAATGCACAGTACACACAACAGACTTGGAAAGATTAGATTCTACTACAGTACTACCAACAGTTCCAAAGGAAGATGAATAAAACTTTATTTTTTCCTCTTGAGCAACTTGCTGATTTTTGTAAATACTTTACTAAGCCATTTTCCTAGATTTACCATGATAAACTCAAAACACATCTCTAGGAAGGAAAATCATTTACCAGACAAATCTAGGGGAAAATCCAGCCAGCCAGATAAAACAATTTCAATGAGATGCCCATGGAATTAATCTTGCAGTAAGAGAAGGACAGCATGGAGTATGTAAGCCCAGCTACTCAGCTCCTCTATTGCTGCTGGTTCTGTTTTATTCATGGGAACTCCTACACCTGCTTCCATCTCATCTGTGATCTCACTGGAGCCTCCTCTCAGAGCACAGCCACAAAATCCCAGCCTTACTGGCAGATAAAGTGTTTGCCTACATACTCTGCAGTAATCACCCTTGTTAGGTGAGTTCCTATCTTCTGGTTCCTTTTCATTTTCAAAAGACAGACTGCTTAGATTTGTTGACTGAACTCACAGATAAAAGTTGCATTCCCTTTTCCTTAGTTAAAATTTCCCTACCAAAAAATAAGCTTTCCAGTACCATAGACAGTGAAAAATTATGTCAGCTTTACTTAGCCTTGGTGAGAAGATAACATAAAGAGTTTTTGGTAAAGGGAGAAGTAGTTTACCTGGAAGAACTTCTAGTAGATTAATTGACTTTGTAACTGAAAAGCAGAACATATGTTTTGCTGAACACATGAAAAATTCATATATCAACTACATACCACAAGAAAAACCAAAATTGCTGCTCAAGAACTAGATTGAGTTAGATGGTTTAACGACACAGCAGTACTACTCCAGGACTAAGTTCAGAAGAGATTTTCAGAAGGCATGCACCTTGATGAAGATGCCACCTGCACCTGTTAATTCTTCCATCTCTCTGTAAGTGAATGCTGTGGTCCTTGGTCGCTCACATGCAAGACAAAACTACAGATAAGGAAACGGAATGCAGAGAGCCGTAGCAATACTGGGAGCCAGGAAAGAGTAACACAATGAGACTGATCTTGGAAAATGTCAAGTTAATACACCTTAGGAAGTGTTATTTGAAAACTTCAGAGATTCACTGTTGATGTGGGAGATATGAAGAAAAGCAGAACTCACAAAAGGCAACAAATGAAACCTGCATCAGTAAGGCAGAATAGTCAGATGAAAGAAAAATTGTGAGTAGGGTCTCTGTGCTGCATTTGTTAAAGTCATATCATGATATATATATGCAGAAAGAATGCCAGGTTGCACCACGGTTGCACAACCCACCCGGAATGTTATATTTGACTTCATGGCTCTGAGAGGGTGCCAGAAATAACAAGATACAGCACACAAGTAAAGTGAAGTTGATGGAGCTCTGCCAGACCGAGAACTCTAAACGCTCTTCATTCAGCTGAATAACATTTTGAAAAGATGTTGTCATCCATTTCTGTAAAGTTAAAGATGTCCTTAACGAAATCTCTACCTTTTCCTTAGGTCTCTGTTTTCCAGTTTTCAGTAATCTGCATGGCCTCCTGAGTTATACTGACCTTGGCTGAATGTCTGATGCCCACCCAGCTGCTTTATCATTCCTCCTTTCTCAGTGTGACAGAGGAAAGAAACTATGATTAAAGGCTGGTGGGTGAGGTAAGGACAAGAAGATCCCTCACAGATCACCAGCATGGCCAAGAGAGACTGAGCTCTGGGGAATTAATTGGTTACCAAATAACAAAGGAGTAGGATAATGAGAAATAACAACAAAGTTAAACCAAACTTCCTCCTACCCTTCCTTCCTCCTGAGCTCAGCTTCACTCCCAACTTGTACAGCTCCTAACCCTGAGCAGCACAGGGGCAGGAATAGGGGCTGTGCTCTGTGCATCCCACGGTGTATCTGCTGCTCCTTCTTCAGCACGCGCTTCCCTGCTCCAGGGTGGAGACAATCCTTCATGGATTTCTCCAGTATGACTCCTTCCCATGAGCTGCAGCTCTTCACAAACTGCTCCAGCATGGGCCCCTTCCACAGGGTCCATCCTTCAGGAAAAGGCTGCTCCAGCCTTGGCCACAAGCCCTGCCAGGAGACTTGCTCCTCCTGGGGCTCCTCTGCAGATGACAGCCGTGAACGGTCTGCCAAGGGTGGCTGAGGGTCAGCAACTTCTTCCACTCAGGCGTGGCCAGCACTAGGTTCATCCCAGAGCTGCCTGGAGCTGACTGTGTTGCGTCGCTGTCGAACCGATGTCGAAACAAGAAGCACCCGAGTGAATTTGCCGAGGAAAGGGAATTATTTATTTAATACAGCTTTTGTATACAAAATGACCGCTCACTGGGTTGGCCACAGCCGTCCGCCCCCCTAGTTGATTGGACGGAACTCTGACTGTCTGTTTTGAAAACAATTCAGCCAAAACATGGACTTATCTTCATATTTACAATTCTCAAAGAGGAATTTCTCATGGGAAAGCAGACTGTGCTGTCACAGTGTTGAGCATGAGGGAGCTTCTGGCATTTTGTCACAGAAGCCACCCCTAAGAGCCCCCTGGTACCCAGACCTTGCCACACACACCCAGCACACCTCAGGGAACGTGACCCGGATAATTCAGGGAGTGTGAACGCAACAGAGTGTGACCAGGATACCCAGAACTCTCTCCTCTGAGGGGTTGCTTGCCCAAACACTGATGATTATGATCAAGAGCAAATTAACAAAGTTTCCTTGTGATGATGATCAGCCAAATTAAGATCTATCCAGAGCATTATCGAGAGACTTTGGATGAAAGAAGGAGCAAGCTTGAACACGCATAAAATTAAGGATGGGAAATATATGATGCAGAGATTGAGAAGAAGGAAGAGACAGCAGTGGGCCTGGGCTTGACACCCCAGGAGTCACCTTTCCAGGTGACTTGATCTGGATTTGATTTAAAATACATAACCAGAGCAGTCTTTTCTTCTGTCATTCTATAAGTCTCATATTATGTCTGCCTATGTGGCTGGCATGGTCACCAATTTCATCCTGGTAGCATTCCAGAAAGCTCCGTGAGGGATCATTTACCTTTTTTCCTTTACACTTCAGGTTTTATATGTACATTACTCCTACCTCTGATTTTATTTCTTCATTGTGAAGCATTGATGACAATATACCCAAATTCCCTAAAATTAGTTTGCAGAATTTACCACTGAACTACTGCCTGTTGATGAAAAATATTCAAAAAATCCACATTTTGTTTTTTCTCCAAGTGTAGAAAGTGAGCTTGATCGGACTCTTCCATGGGCCAAAAGTGGCCCCATTCTTTCTGTCAGGATATGTAACCCAACTTACTTATTTAATAACTATGGCTTGTGATGTTTTTATTGCTTCAAACTTGCATGTGGACACAGGCACAACATATCAAGCTACACCACGATGGTAACAATGGCACAAACCTGAATTTCACCGTTGCACTTACAAAATGAATTCCTTAGGCCTTGGCATTCAATTCCTCCCCAGCTGCTGGGTACCTCCGTGTCCCTGTCTGGTTCCTTCACAGGAGTGACTGAGCTTGTGGCCATGACAGATCATAGAATCATGGAAGCCCAGACCATTTGGCTTGGAAGGGACCTTAAAGATCACCCAGTCCCATTCCCCTGCCATGGGCAGGGACACCTTCCACTATCCCAGGGTGCTCCAAGCCCCAATGTCCAACCTGGCCTTGGACACAACCAGGGACCCAGAGGCAGCCACAGCTTCTCTGGGCACCCTGTGCCAGGGCCTCCCCACCCTCACAGGGAAGAATTTCTTCCTGATAGCTCATCTAAACAAACCCCCTCTCAGGTTAATGTCCTGTGGTTCGAGAACAGGAGGAGGAAGCATGTCAGCAAAATTTAATTATCTGAGCCAGGTGATTCTGCTGAACCATCATGTCCCTGAAGACACAAACTACAGTTTTCCCAAATACCTCTGGAAGCTTGCAGAAATTTTGACAATTTGATAAGCAATGGGCTGCATGGGTGTTCCCTGGATTTTGTTCTATCTAGATCTAGAGAAGAATAAACCAATTAAATTTATCCATGGGCTGTTTAATTTAATTGTGTTTATTATTAGGTAATATAGTACCATTAAAAAACCCCAGCAAACACACATCCAGAACTCCCATTAGAGACGTATCTTGTAGGATGACTTTCTTTTGCCTAGATGCAGCTCCACGCCTCCCACAATCATGCACGTCTCAGCTTTCCATCATTTGAATCCCTTGGAGACTGGGGAGGAAACAGGACCAACAGTTTACTGCCACCTGCCTTTTCCAGGGCAGGGAGCATGGAGGTTCAAGTGCAAGGAGAGATATTTTAAGGCCATTAAGAAGGAGTGTTCCTCTGGGGACAGGTCTGCCTCTTCCAAACTTCTTCAGGGTGGTGATTGCTGTAATTTTCCTGTGGAATGAAGGGAAAAGTAAAGAGGACACAAAACTAAACCGAGCTCCCTTTAACACAGAGAGCAGTCAGCAGATTTGCTTTTTGTTTCCTTATTTTCCCATGAAGTCTTTGACTACCAGGAGCAGGTCTTCTGTGTTAATTCAAAATGAATAAATAAAAGAGGTCATATATGTTGTGTTCTGTGTACATTTTTTTTGCTTTAGAAGTGGGTAAATAGAGAACAATTAATTGCTTCAGTTGTTTTTTATGAAAATAGACTGTTTTTCAAATGAATCACATTAGTGAAGCATAAGAAGTGGTGTTAGAAGATTGTTGAGGATTATTTCTAATTAGGACCACTGAGAATAATGTTATTGTACTTATTACTGTGTTGAATTAATATTTCATATTTAGCTGCAGGTGTCCATTTCAGCGATTTATTCTGGTTTAACCATTGAAAAAATATAGAAAGGAAATCCCTCCTTCTCAGAGACATACCACAGCATTTTTTTCCAAAAATCTGTTTCCTGCTGAACAAAAAATTATATGCACTGATTTTCATAATTAATTAGGATGAAACAAAAGTCCAAAGATATCTTAAAAATTAGTCTAATTTTTTAAACTTTTTTTTTTGTTCAGAGTCATTGAGAGATGTAGAGTTTCTCTCCAACCTGGGAATCCAAAGATGAAAAGGATAAATTAAGCAGGCAATTTTTCAGGATAATTTAAAATTCAATGGAGATAAGCAACTTCATGAAAGTCAATTTCAAGAGATTTCATGCTGTAAATAATATATTTTTGGTTGTGTTTTGCCTTAAACTGAGTGCCTTGGGCTGGAGAAATGCTTATCTCTGAGGTATTTTTCGGAGATCCTGTATCCTTGCATGACTCAAATAGGATTTAGGCAGTTGTTCTTTTCCTGTACAGAGGATTTTGGTGTCCCTTTCCCACTCTTGCTCTTGCCCATAACTCTCACTTGTTCTTGGCTCATCCTTCCTTCCTCCGCATGATACCCAGGTCAGGCAACAGCAGGATGCATGCCTAGGACAATATTTCTTATTTAAGCTAATAGAAAATATGCACAATCTAGTCCTAAGTGGCATTTTCACACTTATTAATCATAGAATCATGGAGTCCCAGGCCATTTTGGGTGGGAAGGGACCTTAAATCCATCCAGTGCCACTCCCTGCTGTGGGCAGGGACACCTTCCACTATCCCAGGGTGCTCCAAGCCCCAATGTCCAACGCGGCCCTGGTGAGTATTTGCAACATTTTCAAATCCAAGACTGTTCAGATGAAAGCTAATTTAAATTTAATTTTCCAGGAAAATTTTGAGACTTGGTAATAAAAGTATTGGTAACATTCAGATGTAATAAATACACTACACTTACTTTATGACAATGGTGATGCTTTTTACTTTGGTCCACAGTGCAAGAATGAGCTTACAGCCACACAGAACTACACGGAAACTGACTCGGATGGATGGACGGATGTCTTGAAGAGCTAGAATACTTTTCTGAAAACATACAAAATTGGATCTTTTTTTTTTCCAGCCATGAGATTGATATTAATATTGGCTGTGGAGAAGCTTCTCTTTCTTTTAATGAAGTTCACATTCTTTCTTTTTAAATGTTGTGTCACTATTTGCCTTGCTCCTTTCCCCATTCCAGATATCGAAAGACTTGAGTTAAATCTAAAATCTGGCTTTAAACATACAAGAATGACTTGTTTTCTGTCTTTGTGCTGCTTAAGCAGGCTGAACAGAAATTGAAAATCTGCAAAAGCTCTATGCACGTGCACCCCTTTGGGCCTGAGTGCACTGTTTGCTTGATGGAGTTCTCCCCCTGTGCTCTATGTTTGCCTTGCACAGACTCACATAGGCAAGATCACCTCTTTTTGATTAGGTCCAGGAATTAGTGAAATGCATTTTGAAATGACAGAATAGATGGATATCCTACCTTAATGAGTTCTTAAAAACAAGAAATCTGAATTTCAGATTTTGTTCTGAGAAAATAATGTGAAAATTTCCTTTTTCACTGAAAAAAAAAAAAAAACCAACCAAAAAATTGTTATATTTCACTGTCTCATTACAGCAGTATTGTGCCATTTTCATAAAATTTTGTTTTATAGTAATGGATAATTTTAAAAAATTGTTTGTGTCCTGGTTCTGGCCAGGACAGGATTAATTTCTGCAGTAGTTGGGAGGGGCAGAGCCAGGACCCAGATGTTGCTCTACACCCACTCACAGCATTACTGGAGGTGGGAGAGGGAGAAGGGGTCCTTTCTGGTCTAGAAAATGTGGCTTCAAGAATTAAAATTATACCTTTGTAATTGCAGTGTACATCAGGATATATGGATTGATAAATCTGCCTATTGCTAACCAATAAAATATTCTATGAATCACAATTCAGATCCTCAGCAGACACAAACCAAAATAGTTTCTGATCAGATCATCTTGAATTTCATGTCTCATAAAAACATGAAATGTAGCCTTTGTCTTATAAGGAGTCAGTGTTGTGTATTCCCCTCTATGACTTCTAGTGATTGTTAAAAAACCTCAGCACATGTATTCATTTCAAGAGTTTAAAACAGAGGTAAATATTCAGCATTAAAATAGAACACTTCTGATGAAATTCAGATTACTGCCTCTTTAAGATTGGAAATCTTCTATCACATGATAGGAATCTTAAGTCAGGAGGAACATGCAGCAGTCTTCACTCACCTGTGTGAATGCACCCTATTAACAGCCTGTAAAATATTCTAACTTTGTTGTTCACACTTCTTTCCCTCTGTGTGCTTTGCACCATAAATCAGCTTGTTGGTATGGTAGAGCTATACCAGAGGGATACAAAACAATTCTACACAGTTTCCTTCAGTTAAGATTTGCAGTACACATGTTGAATGAGAGCTTATAGGTGTGAAAACACCAGTTCCTTCTAGCGAGGACAAGATATGTGTGGACAGCAGATGTTGGTGGCACCTAATTAGCAGGTTATCAAGATTAGAGCCCGCTATTTGACATTCTCAAGACACTTGGTGAAGGCCTTAGACATCTTAAAAAGCAGATTGGACTTGACTAAAATTGCATTGCTTTGGAAATTTTCTGCCAGCACAACTGCACTTTTCAGTAAGAAAACTAAGTATTATGCAGGGTAATGATAAAATATAATACAGCATTGGATTATTTACTTAGTTTGAGATTAAAAGAGGTCAGATGAGGACAGGACATGAGTTGATTCTTGTATACCGGCACGCAAGCTCTATTTTTTGTGTGTAATCGGTGTCTGATCCCTTCATGCACAACAATATTCTTGCACTTTTCATCTTCCATTTTTACCAAGAAACAAACTCAGCAGGTATAAACCAGCATGATTTCCCTGCACTACACCGTCTCTGTGACATGTGATGGTCTGGTCTGTGTTGGATATAAAGTGGATGAAGGTTTGGGGTGTTTGATCCCAGGTGGTTTCAGCAGGGACTCAGCCTGGCATGCATCCAGGGGCAGTACACGTGCAGGTGGATGTGTGAGGGCTTGTAAATGGGTGTCTCCCCTTCTTGGACAAATTTAACTCCCCTGCTTCAATTGCTGCTCTCAAACAGAACCTAACTGGTGATCTTTCTGTTGCTTTTTGGAATAACAAGAGAATAACTGCAAGATCATCCACTGGAACCCTAGAGGTTGTGGCTGCCCCTGGATCCCTGGCAGTGTCCAAGGCCAGGTTGGACATCGGGACCTGGAGCAGCCTGGGACAGTGGAAGGTGGCCCTGCCCATGGCAGGGGTGGAGCTGGATGGGCTTTAAGATCCCTTCCAACCCAAACCATCCTGTGAATCTATGATTTCTGATAAAACAATAGTTCTCTTCATAGAACAAATGTAATCACAGCTGTTGTGTGCGTGACTTGAGTGTCACAGACAAATCCTGAGTGAACAAAACCACCATAGTCACAAAGACCAAATATAGTATAAAATATTAAAGTCAGTCTCTTCTGAGCATATTTCCTTTTGTTCACACACCTACATGCAATTTCCTAGCATGACAAAAAGTGTCAAATACTAAGATATTTTTATTAAAATTAAAAACCAAGGTAGTAGGAAGGCAGAGAAAGCAACAAAGTTTCACTCCTTTTTCTTTACACATTTGCCTTGATTGCCTAGGTCAGTTTAAATTTTCCTTAGAAATCAGCTATGACTCTCCTTGTCTTCCTCAGGAACTCTCAAAGTCTGTTGTCTATTGTCCCCCAGTGACACGACTTCCATCACCCACAGCTAGAGGTGGGTCACATTCCTCCTAGATGTGGGTTCCCCCAGAAAATCAAAATGCTCTCAAACTCTCAGGGCTTTCCCTAGGCCTTAAGGACTATAATAAGCAGATAAAGTAAGATGATGTTGTCTGTCACTAAATTACATTCTTTAAATGCAGAACCATAAAATCACTGGTCAGTTTAGTCTGGTAGCTCTACCAGTCCAATCCCCTGCTGGAAGCAAGTCTGATTGTGGCATTAGCTCAGCTTGTTCAGGTCCTTGTTCTGTTGAATAATCAATACTTGCAAACATGGGGATTCCACAGTGAATTATAATGTTTCTTGACATTTTATATTAAAAAAAACCCAACAAAACAAAACAAAAAAAGCTTTGAAAGAAACGTTTGCAGCTTATGTTCCTAGGTTTCTGCAGGGGGATTGATGTTTTATCTGGATGTGGTATATTACAGAGACATTTTTAAAAATGAAGAGTAAAGGTGAAGGGATTTTCATACATATTTTCTTTGAATATTTTGCTTGATCAGTCTCATGTTTTTGGAAAGGGACAGTTCCCCCACCCTAAGGAAAAGAAGTTCCTTTCCCACTGTTCTACATAGGATTGCTCTTGGTACTAAAATCTGTCAGTGACTTAGAGAACCGAGTGACAGGAGTAATTAGTGCCGGCAGGATGAAGCTTCCAAAGTGGAAAAAATCAAGTAGAAAGAGACCTGCATGAGAGCTCATTTCTTTCCTCAGAAGAGGAAAATAGTGGGAAGGAAGACTGGGCTGCACTGTGTGTTTGGCATTGAACTGCTTAGCCTGCAGAGACCTCAAAATAATAGGGGAAGGTGTAGTTCAGCCTGAAATATTTAATAGGATTGACTGAACTATTTTGTTAAAAATTACTTCGCCACAAGATGGATTTAACTTTCTTTTTTTGCTGAACCTATGGGACAGAATCCTTATCATCCCTGTAGAAAAGACAGTCAGTGTACTTACAGTTTTTGCACATCATTAAGCATTACTATGCCTGTGTTTCCTTCTTCTCTTGTAATCTTTGCATTTAAAAGGAGAAAATAATTTTTAAGCACTTGACTCGTGTTGGAATGGTTCCATATAAGTATGTATGTGGAGTGTGTGACTGAAGAATCCCACAGGTCTCCTGTCAGGCACCATTTATTTGATTTGAAGGAGTTAACATGTAATTTCTTTAAATTGCTCTGAAAATCTAGTTTCCTAACTCCTTTCTCTCTTGAGTAAGGAGAACTCTTAAAACAGTGGACAATTACACTGTAATTATGTACTCATAAAATTTCACAACTATAGAAGCACATAATTATATGAGCATCTAATTTTAATATATTACAGACCTGGTAAAATTGAGGAAGTCAGTTCTCAGTGGCTTTGCAGTGCCCATCTGCAACGTGAGAGTCCTCTACAGGACATCATTTGGGACAGAAGATCTTGGAGAGGGGAGACAGAAGGAGTTGAAAAGGAGGAGTGTCAGCACACCGAGAGCCCATGTAGCCACCCTGTTTTGGCAGGGTGTTGGGGATGGGCTTTCTGCATCCTCATTTGTCCCTCCTTTGAGTTAGAAGCTTGAACTTTGGGATAAAGAATTTTCTGATAAATTAAGACAAGTCTTTCCAAGGTTACCTTTTGCCAGTATTAGAATACTGGGGGTTACGGGTTATAAGAGGACTTTCCCATCCTTTAACAACCTTTCTTCTGATTTCTTCTCCTTTGCTCACTAAAAAAAGTGATGTTTTTGTTTACTTTTGAACTCAAAGGTTTTCTGAATTCCATCTTCCACTGATTCATGGGAAGCCCGTGAGAGGAGTGTTTACCTACACAGTGTAGTGAAATCTTTCAGCAACACATCTAATACAGACAGATCTTTGAACATGGTTCAATCTGTCATTTTGCAAGAAAATTTCAGCTTTTCTTTATTTCCTCACAATTACCTGTTAATGAGCTGTATTATGCAATATTTTACATAGATAAAGGCTTTATATATTAAAATTAGGCAGTAGTTACTCATTTTTCCACCACTTAGTAGATACTAGTGCTCTTTGCCAGGCAAAACTAAATTTGAAAACAGAAGAGCCTGATCCTGTTCCATCAAAGGCATTGGGACATTTTCAATTACCTCTGGGGACTTGGATGAAAACTGAAAGAATAATTACATCATTGGTATACTGTTATGAACAAACTTAATTTTATTTTTAAAAAACTATTTAGTGGATAAAGTAAGTGCAGCATATTTATTATATTTGAATATTAGCAATGCTTTTATGATGAAATCTCACAATCTTCACCAAAAAGTTAATTTAAATTAGCTGTCATATGAACTGGCTTGAGATCTGAAAACGTACAAAGCAGCCATCTTCATTTCTAAATTCTGCTTTTTCTCAGAAAGCTCTACCAGTGGTTAGAGAGCACTAGAAACCCATATGAAGTGCATTGTGCTGAGCTGTGCCATGAAAGTATCATGTGGTCAGGGATTTGCTTCTTAATTACATATTACTGTGCAGCAAATTCATTTATTTTCACTTGCCTGCAAGCATGTGAACAAGTGTCACTTTTCCATAAACTTCATTAGTCCTCATTGCACAGAGGTCTGATAAAACCTGATGGTCATTCTTAGCTCTGTATTGATTAGTCATGCTACGTCATTTTGAAATACTGACGATTCCATGAGAGCTCATGAGCACATTGAGTTAGAATGTTTTCCATTAATTTTTTCCAGTAATAACCTTGGTCCATTTGAGACATTGTTTAATAGTCCATAACGCCTACTTTAACAGGAAACAATAATTGATTTCTACTTGTACTTGAATGCTGTAGGCAATAAATTTTAACACATTTACTACTCAGTTAATGATACACCTTTAGAAACGGTAATGGAAGGAAAGTCTGGGCCATCACTGCTTGCATATGCAACCTTGAAGATTTACAGGGAGTTTACTCAAATCATGTAGAGTACAACAGAACTAATCATTTTTCTATAGGGAAAAAAACCCCAAACACAACAGAACAAAACAAACCCAAGAAAACAGCATAACCAACAACAGTACTTTGTGCCATTGTGACTTTGCTAAAGACATGAACATCATCAAGCGTTTGCAACAAATCTATGTGCAAGCAAAACATGGAATTGGATAGAAATTTCACTATTTGTTTGCTTGGAACCTCTGGATTTTTTTCTAGCATACTTCACTGCTCTAGAGCAGGCAGGAATTCACTGGGATGTGTAAGAAGCTGATACTCCGGATGATTGAAATGAGTGGCAAATTGAGCTCTTAATCCATCGATTCTGTACCTTTTTGCTGATTGACAAATGTTACATAAGCTTAAAAGTTCTGTTACTCTCTTTCTTAGGGATCCAAAGAGATAGATTTGAATACTACAGAGGAACTCAAGCTTCATGCTTTCTTAATTGAAAGAAAATTTATTGCAACATGATCTTGTAATTCTGCTTGCTCTGTGGCAGGCAAACAGAAGAGATTAAAAGTATCGCATGTGGAGCGTTAATTTGCAAAGTCACCCTTTCCCTAGGAGACAGCCTCTTGTATGAGTTTTCTGGTCTCAAATACCTGACAGAAGATGCAGTTTTAAACATCACTATTTTCCAAAGCTTATTTGCTTTTTATTTCGTTAAAATTCCTTTCAGGGGCAAGGGGAAAGAAGAACAAAGAAGACAGGGAGGGAGGGAGGAAGACAAGAAAGACTGAACAAACATCCCTAACAGTTTGCAATTTAGTAATTATATATAATTGAACATCCATGGTCATAGAAATTACTGATTGCATGTGAATCTGCAGGTCAGTGCTTGTTTTTAAATAAGATTTGAGGAAGCACCAGGGCAGCAGGCAGGATGGAAATGATTCACCTTCTCTGCTAGTAATCCAAATCAATAGGCTGAGATCAAGATACGAGAGTCAATCCAGTGCTCTGGTGAGGGGTAGAACACACAGAAGACGTTGTTTATGTTATTTTTGCTTAGCTTTATCTATGTTTCAGATTTGGAAAGCAGCCACTTTTAAGGTGCATTGACAGGCTCCTTACAATGCAAATTGAATGAATGGCATGGTGTCTCTGCCACTACATATTTTAGGTGAATGGAACAGGATTCAGTGGAGAAGGCAGAGAGAACTGATAGATTTAGAATAAAAACAGCAACTAGTGCCTGTGCAATTCTCAGGAGTTCAACTTTGCACCCTAACAATTCACATATATCTGAAGCTGATATTTTATTAAAGTTTAGGTAAGCCCATGGCCTTAGAACCACATAAGCAAATCTTTTCAGAAATAATGTCCATTGTTTTGCAGGAGCTTTGGAAGTGGCATTCTGTTCAGCTTTTGATAAGACAATGCTCAAAACCCCAGAAAACTCTTGGGAATTTTAATATTTTAGTGGTTTTGTCATTATACTCGTCATTTTAAGATTGGTTTTTCTACTTTGTTTTTGATATATTATAGCACTGAATTATTAAATAGGTGAAAAATTGCATGCAACACTAGGGTGGCAGACTTCATTGATTAGGTCTTTTTACTACTTGAAAAATTTTTGATAGAATCTTTGATCTTTTTGTATATTAAATAGGGACAAGAAATTATTAACTGCATTTTCTATACAAGTTCTATTTTGGGACAGGGATGCAGCATGATGATTTTTTTGAGATCTCTCCCTAATTCATTTTATACTTCCTTTTCCCTCAGCCAAGTTTAGTTACATCAGTTTTTCTGGACGTCTATAAAATCAGACTTATCATTTGGTTTTTTTTTAATTGTATTTTTCTGCTGAATTTAAATTTTACTCTTTAGCAATGCTTGCCATATTGGTGCTGACAATGGCAGCTTAAAGAGCCTGCAGCACATCTCCAGTCACAAGGTGCTTTTGCTGACATCACCTTGGAACATGGTAAAATTGGCAGAAATTTTTAAGAATCACTCATATACGTAACTGAGGAAATACGTAGCTGTAACGCTGAGTGTTTGCTGGGTGTTTCACAGTTGCATTCTCATTTTCTTCAGAAGTTTACGAGGCAGAAGTACATTATCCTTACACTAAGAATTGATGGCTCATAGATGTGTTTTGTGTCACATGTGAGGATTGCAACCCCTGAACTCTAGAGAGGTTTGTTGCGTGTGAAAAAAATACACTACAAACATTTGTGGAGGTTCATTATCAAAACACATCATTTGCTCTCCTTGTGAATATGGTTTACCTTTAATTTTTAACTAAACAGAATAGCCAAAGCCATCCAAACGATTGGATCAGAGCTGGTTTGGCTTTGTTTCATTTCAAATTTGGTACCATTCAATGAATACTATTATTTATTTCAACTCTAAAGTGTAAAACAAGTCATTATGGGATCTCTGATGATTGAAATCAAGCAATAACAGCCAGAAATGTTTGGAGAAAAAAGGATTATGAAACATGTCTAATGAAAGGACTGTGTGTTATTTGATGCAAAATCAACTTTATTAGACTTGATCTTCAGATTTGTTTTTTAAGAGGTTCTGAGATGAGCCACAAACGGTGGTAATTAATAGGGAAGGGAAAATAGGAAAGGTAATGAATTATAGATATTGAAAAAATTTCATTCTATTGTCTTGCTGCTTCTCCGTGAAATAACATATAAATGCTGCATAGAATAAAGCTGGACTCTGCTAAGAACACTGTATTTGATAACAAAGGCATTATTACCCTTTCTCAGTCACCAAAAAAAATCTGAAACACTCAATTCCCTGGAATCAAGGACCCCTCTTCTAGGGACAACATTGATCTGCTTCTGAATTATTGTGCAAATGTCTCTCTTTCAGCCAAGAACAAACAAACATGTTGCTCTAATATAGAGTAGGTAGAATAATTTTTTGGCTTTAACAGTGCAATTTCTTTTCTTGACTGGCCTGAAAACTGCAGTGGAAAACCTGCAATGTGGTAGCTGCAGACAGACGGGTTTGAAAGAGCCTTTGTACACTTTTCAGTCTTACTAAGAGACAGGACAAAGTTCAGGTATGTTAGCAGTTTGGCTTAATAAAGCTTAGTTTGTTTATTCACTCACAAAAAAAAAACCTAAAAAAAAGCAAAGGAAATTGAATTCTGTAGAGAAGTTCTTTGCCAGCCGTGGTTAGGATGGCTTTTACCTGCTTATTAGAATGAAAAAGGAAAATCTAGAAATAACACGTGCTGAAGTGTGGGTAGACCTCACAGCATTTGACATCTGTCGTGGGTTTACCCAGGAAGGGTCAGTCTTTCAAGTGACCTATGGTGCAGGAAGCAGTACACCTTGCTTCCTGGGAAACAGAGCCAGTGACCAGCTAGTTTTGAGTATGGATGGGTGTATAATCCAATTAAAAGTTGTTCCGCCTCCAGGGAAAAAACCATATTTAAGAGAGATACACCTGAAAAAAACCCTCTTTTCCTGTCCTGTTGCTGCCAGAGAAGCAAGTCCTGTGCTTCTCTCTCTGGTAAGGCTGGGCCCTTGCCCTTTCCCCCCCCTCCCCTCCTCAGAGCGGGGAGGGGGGGGAGGTTTGGAAGGGAGTTTGCAGCACCAGTGCAGCTGAACGTGGGGGAGGACCCGGCCTGAGATCTCCGGCTGCTGGGCAAAACATTTTAACTACAGCGGGCAGTGCCGGGCCGGCTCCCTCCGGGCCGGCTCCCTCCAGGCCGGGTCAACTTCGCAGAGCCCAGCCCTTGCTCTGGGCCGGGCAGAGGCCAGGCCGGCTCCCCCCAGGCCGGGCCAGCTTCGCAGAGCGAGGCTATTGAGACTCTTAACTGCTTCTGCAGCCCGGCTCAGACTTTTTAAACAACCCGGGAAAAATCATGGGACTGTCGCAGAGGCCCGAGAAAGAAATTAACCCTTTCGTTACCCAGATCAAACTTGCAGAAACTGATCTGCTCTTGCACAGATAGAAGAAGAGTGAGGACACTTACAAAAACACAGCATAGAGACTCAAAGTCAGTGAGAGAAGCAGAGCTGAAGCTTAGAGGGAAGGAGCATGAGGAGTGCTACAAAGTAAAAGCTGAAAATTCTTCTGTGAAACCATGATTGAGACCAAGCTAAAATATTCCCTGTAATATATGACAAATGGTCTAAGGGGGGATGTGACGTTCTACCTGCAGCCAGTGCAGCCAGTGAATCAAGGCACCTGTGTGAAGATAAGTAGATATTGAAGTAATTGCAGCCTGATGAGAAATTTGAGCAGAGAAGAGAAGAAGCTGTAATCCAGATCCCTTGCCCCGGGGAATGGTCAAAGGAAATTTACATTGCCAGTCATAGAAGAAGGGGATTTCTTTGCGGCAGTAGTAGAACAACTCATCCTTAAAAAAACACCCCATGAACTGTCATAACCCACCGTAGTAGCAGTGGGAAAGCTACTGGTGTGGGAGGGACGTTCCACAACAAGCAGAGATCTTTTTCTCCTGGGCGGCTGCTAGTTGTGAAGCTGAAAACCATAAGAACTGTATTTCTTGTGGAAAAGTCAACATAGTAAAGCAGGAGAAAACTCCTCTCCCTAAATGACTGAAGAAAGACTAATTTAGAAGTGGTAAACTGACTGAAAGTCAAAGTGTTGTTTTTTGTATTGTCATTGAAAAAATGGAGAGGTGGGAAGAGCAAAAGTGTTCTGACGGGTTTGTTCTGGTTCTTAATTTTTTTCTTCCTTTTAAGTCTGTTAATAAACTTTCTTTATATTCTTTAAAGTTTGAGCCTGCTTTACCTACTCCTAATCCTTATCTCACAGCAAAATTAAATAAAATCTGGTAAGTGTGCTGGCGTTTAGCCAAAAAACTCAAGTGAATGGACTCAAACCACTACAATATCTCTTGTTTTCAGCATCTCCCCCCAAAAGGGAAGGGGGAGGAGAGGGAGAACATAGAATAATTCCTATAATTTTGCAGGCCAAATTTCCTTTCATTTTATTTCAGGACAAGGTCCGGAGCAACTTGTTTGATCGAAGACGTTGAACTGCATGATCGCCAAAAAATGTTTCTTCTGTTCTCAAACATTCCATGGTTTTGCTTCTAAGACAAGAATGGACAAAGTTGCAAACTGGATGGGGGGAGGAAAGGAAACAGTTACACCTGGAACCAAAATGTGGTGTTAACAAAAGGCAGCTATACACCACTATTACTGTGGCTCCATCCTTTGAAAGTGGCATACCATTAAAACAGAAGGGAACTCAGGCTAAAAATCAGTTGGGTTTTTATGCAGATTTAGCACTTAATCCTCTGGACATTTTTCAGTTTGTTAGAACATGTTTGTTAATATCTAATAGTGTTCCAAGCAAAAGCAATGCTTTTATAGTACTTGCCTGTAAGTTTTCCTGTTTACTTGGCACTCGTTTTTCTTTCTGTGAATAAATAGATTTACTACTCTAATTGTGTATTACATGTGGAAGCTGTAAATAATGTCCTCTATATGGAAACAGGAAATAGCTTTTCTGGAAGCTGTCCATGTTTGATTTGGTCTCTAGTTAGAACTAACATTAATTCTTAAATTACAGACTGAGTGCAGATTTGTCCAAGCGATATACTGCGGACGGTTAGGCTGATGTCATAATACCAGTGGCTATTGTCACAGATACACCAAAAATCTGAGGAAAGGTACTTTGTACTAACTTAATAATCTGACCAACCTGCGACTGTAGAGCTTGCACCAATTTCTGCAACACTTCAGTACCTGGGCAATACACCACACCTGGGAAGGTGCTCCTGTTCAGGGCATGGAGATCAGAACCAGATAACCTTTAAAGGTCCTTTCCAACCTGAAGTATTCTGTGATTCTACAATTCTTATTGCAAATGAGCAGTGATAGAGTAAGGGAAAGTAACTTCCACAAGAGTTTGTTTTCATACTTATAGAGGCCAAAAAAAAGGCTTTAATTTCGTTCTGCTTCCAGATTATGGCCATTATTGAAGTAGACAAGAAAAGGGACTGAAAGAGAGAGAAGACATAAACAAAAATAATACTCTATCAGTTGTGTAGAAGATATTGACAAGTAGATTAACAGCCCAAATGATCAATCAGCCAAGAAACAGTTCTCACGGAATTGCAGAATATGCTGAGTTGGAAGGGAACCAGAAGGATCATCCAGTCCAACTCCTGGCCCTGCACAGGACATCCCAACAATCCCATCCTGTGCCTGAGAGTGTTGTCCAAACACTCCTGGAGCTCTGGCAGCCTCGGGGCCGTGCCCATTCCCTGGGGAGCCTGGGCAGTGCCCAGCACCCTCTGGGAGAAGAACCTTGCCCTGATCTCCAGCCTGACCCTGCCCTGGCACAGCTCCAGGCGTTTCCTTGAGTCCTGTCCCTGTCACAGGGAGCAGAGATCAGAGCTGTCCCTGTGCTGCCCCTTGCCAGGCTGTTGAAGAGCTCAGTCAGGTCTGAGTCTCCTCTACCCAGCTGAACAGACAAAGTGCCCTCAGCTGCTCCTCATATGGCTCCTCCAGACCCTTCTCCCTCCTCGTGGCCCATCTCTAGTAGTTTAGTATCTTTTTTATACTGTGGCACACAAAACTGCCCCCGGCACTGCCAGCCCAGAGCAGAGGGGGACAATCCCCTCCCTGGCCCGGCCGGCGATGCTGGGCCTGGTGTCCCCCAGGACAGGGATGTCCCTCCTGGCAGCCAGGGCACTGCTGGCTCAGATCCCACTGCCCATGGACCAGGACCCCCAGGGCTCTTCCCACAGCTGCTCCCCAGCCTCTTGCTCCCCAGTCCATACACACAGCCATTGGGCCCTGTTCCAGGAGTAGGATCCAGCCCTTTCCCTCATTAAACTCCATACAATCAGTGATTGTCCATGTCTCTCATTTGCTGAGGTCTCTGCAGGCCTCTCTGCCCTCGAGGATGCTCTCTCAGAATGTAAGTGTAGGAACTTCCCTTGTTTAATTAATTCAAGAAAGAACAAATAAAGTGAAATTGAAACAAGTATTTAGTGTAGGTGCCCCTTACCTCCTGTACGTGCCCGCATGCACAAGGTATCATGATTTCCTTTACAAGAGACATGTAAATATTTCAGGCACTTCGGAAAACTTCATCTGCTTCTTGGATCATGAAGTATTTGTTGAAATGTATTAGTCAGAACTTTCTCAGTCTGAAATGTACTGAAGTATATTTATGTTTTAAAAATCCCACTCAGACATGCTACAAAAGTCTACACTTTCTATCTAAACTGAATTGAAGAAATAGATTTAAATAGATACCATTCCCACAATGTAATGGTGAAGAGAAATATTCCTAAGGCAGTTCAATATCTTTGTTGTCATTTCCTTTGAGAAAAGCCCTGAGACAAAAACATGCAGTGGTCATGAGACAGATGAATCCCAAAAATACATCAGTAAATTTCAGCAGAGAAGTTAATCTTATTCTAAACAGAAATAATTTACTGCATCCCCAAACGTGGCTTAGCAACATATGTGCATAAAATAATAGCTATAAATATTGAAAAAAACCAAAACCTGTAATAAGATTAGACTGGAAGGATTGTGAAAGTGTGAGGCAAATCAGATTAATTTTCTCAAGATGATCACTGTGTCTGCTAGATATGAGATCAGTGTCATAGACAATTTTGTGATAATTTCTGTTATGGACATACACTTTTGAACATTTTAAACTTTTGTTTATTGTTGTGTTTTTGTGTAGAAGCACTAAAAATGGGAACTGGATGTTGTTGGATTAAATTTTGAACTCTGTTAAGAAAGAAATGGCTCAAAACCAAAAATTCCTAATGTTTTCCAAAGCTGAGGTAGTGTTTTAAATCTGAATTTAGACTAATAAATAGTTAATTCTTGATTATCAGTCAGCTTACTGGTGGCCCCATTAAATTTACAAGAATGTTCATAATTGTCAGTTTCCTGTACAATTTATATAACTGGGGCCTTTGTAGCTGACTTTGACTTCAGAAATAAAACTAAAACCAGCAAAGGTTTCAACACCTAGGTGAAGGTCCCAATGTAGATGTTGGTTTTATAGCTGAGGCCCTTATGCACTTGAAAGACATATTTTATTACATATTCTAATTTTAAAATAAATTATTATTTCTTTTGTCTATATTAAAGATTATGGAAAATGACAGAGACTTGTGATGCCAAGATGATTTTAGTTTTTTCTTTTCTATACCTTTCACACAGTTCTATGTATCCACAAGTGTTAGCATGCATACTTGTAATTCTTTAAGTCTGATAACTCAGCATAGTTCCAAGGTCCTGTAGAGCCAGGAGACCAAACGTTCTACTGTCTTGAGGAGCCAAGGTTTCCTTAGTAGAACATGTTCTGTAAACTAGAGGTTAGCTCATCCAAGCCTCCTTATTGGGCCCCCTTGTTAGATATGCCAGTGTGTAAGGTCTATAAATTGTATACTTGATTTACGGTGTGGGTGCATCGCGACGCGTTCCGCCTTGGCGAAGTGATGCATTGGATGGGATCCTATTAAAATACCGAGGTGAATGAAGCCCCAACCCTTTAACCATGTCTGGTTTTCATTTCCTAAGACCAGGAAAAAGACATCACTTGAATAGTGATGTATTTTTAAATGCCATTTTATTGTAGCTTTATAGAACTCCAAACCACAAGACATCCAGTAATTCTATTAAAAACTTTATGACGTCTCCCTAGTCTACTGCTTGAAATATAAATTTTCCTTTGAGAAAACTGTAGCTGTTTTTTAACAGGAATATGTCAACCTATGGTGCAATATGTCAGTGCTTTCAGACCTGTTTGGGTCACTTTAGATGGATCAGACTGAGGGGTTTTATAAGAAAATTTTAAAATTTGAACTTGTTAATCTAATAATACATCTAAGACAGAAAGCTTAGAACTTTTTAAAAATGCATCTGGTGTTTTGTTTCAGGATTATAGGCAGAAATATTTATGTTTAAAATGTTGAGGGAATTTCTGCATTCCTGTGAACAAGGATAACCTCTATGTATGTGTCCATGTAAGAAGGAATAAATGGTCAAATGGCTTCTTCTCCATGACTGTTTTGTCCTCTCCCTCCCAGTGCAAGAGCTGCATCAGCCCTTTACTCACCCATTAGTTATCAAATTTAAGTATTTGTGGCTGAAAACATCTAAAATGGAGCCATAACCATTTAGGATGTCCCTTGATGCTCCTTTCTCTGACAGAGGGTATTTTCCTTTTGGAGTGTGATCACAAAATGACTCAGAGATAAAGTATTCTTTATTCTTCATCTGCCATTCCAATGATTTTTAAAAAAAAATATTGTGCAGAAAAGCGATTTTCTAAAAACCACATGGCCCAGCTAAAGGAATAAGAGGGTTGTACATTGAGTAGATGGCTTATTTTCTGCTTTTCATAGCCTGAATTTATAAATTCTTACTTCTTCCACACAGACCTACAGTCTAAATACCTTTTTAGACCAGTATATGCCAGTCCTGCTCATCATTAACATCTTTTATTGATAGTGCAGAGATGGGATTTTAACAAATCTTGCGTTTATGCAAATTGTAGGATTCTTATTCTATCCTCATCTCCAACTTTCATGTTCCGTGTTGCCACCTTATAGAATACAGTATCTAACTACATGAAAATACATTGCAGGAGCTAAAATTGCTAATTCTTTTCTATTGCAACGGACATACTGAAGGCTGAATAGTACATTTTTAAAATTATAAATCTGGAATTGCTTTGGCTATCCACCTTCCATTTAAGTTGCTTTTTCCTTTATCCAAAACACTGAACAAAAGTAAATCAGGCAGTATATTAAATGGCTGGAGAAGAGACTGAATATCATCTACTATGCAGTACTGAAGAATTATAACAGCATTTGGCATAAGGCTTACCTCTAATTCCCGTATACAATACTTTGTTAACATATATATACTATTCTCAGCATAATTCATTTTGAATTAGAAAAGTGAAGGAAACTTATCCAAAACTAAATGGGAAGAGTAGCAAGTCAGAAGGGAATCATCTGGATTGCTGACAAACTGGGACAAGTAATGGCTGTGGCATGGTCACTAATGCAGGCTGAAATAAGGTGCTTGTCCTCTCTTTATGGGAGAGGGGCAATTAATGATAAGATCTGGAGCCAGGACAGTCTGTGCATCTGTTTAGTGGTTCAAATGCAGAAGAAACTGATTATAGAACTATATATTCTTAAAAGGAGGAAAGGCCCTGAGGCAACTCTGTGAATGCTCAAAATAAGCCTGGAAACAGATGACACGGCACCTCAAATTTAAACCAGAGGGTCCACTTCTGGTGGGTTATGGTTCTGGTGGGTTTCCAGTCCGGTTCAGCCTGTCATGTCCTCACTGAAATCCTTTAGAAAAGCACCTAAGTGCTATAACATGGGCAGTTTTTATCTAATAGTCATGCCTACTTGTTTTTCAGTGGTTTTCTGCTAATCTATGTCCAGGGTCTGCTGTTGACTTCAGATTGCTTTTTTTGCTACCCCAAGTTAAACCTGAAATAGTAACAACAGGAAGAGAAAAGAGAAAAACTAAGGATAAATGGGCTGACGTGTCTTGAGCTATATCCAAGAGCACAGCAAAGAGTGGAGATTTGGGGTTGCTATTCCCAAAGCAAACCTGTAGAGATTGAAGTGGAGCCACACATCATACCTCGGGTATTTGTGCTGGGTGGAGTCAGAACTCACAGATTATCCTGTTGCACTAAAGCCTGTATAAATTTTCCACTTGACCAGGTGACTCCAAGCCCCATTCAACTTGGCCTTGAACACTTCTGGGGATGGGGCAGCCACAGCTCCTCTAGGAAGAATTGGTTCTCAGACCAAATTTCTGGGTGGCTCTGGCTATTACAAAAAACAAAAAAAAAAAACATAAATAAATGTACAGCACCATCAATATACCACTATTTTCCTAATAATAAAACTTCATTTCAGCTGCTTTTGATTGCTATTATTATAAATTATTCAGAGCTTGAAAGCATCAATTAATTGTGAAGGACTAGAAATTAAAAAATGCTTATTTTTAAACTTTGGATTTTTGCAAGCTCTCATCTTCTCCATGAACTTTAGAGTTTGGTTTTCCGAAAGAGAAGTTGAAAAATATCTGAAACATTAGGGCTTTCCAAGTATTCTCAGTCACATTTAGACACTCTGTAAATTAAAATTCACCCATGGCTTACTGGAATTAGACAATGCTGTAGCTAATTTAGGCATGTAGTCTCTTATTCCTTTTATAAAGAGGTCAGACTTGTCTGTTTGCACTGCATATCTAATGTCTTGAGATTTTTCTAGTACTTTCTTTTGTTTCTGGTACTGGGTTGTCATTATCAATTTGAAGTATTAAAGACCTCAAAGATGTATTACTCCATTTTTGTGTTTTGCTTATACTTTACCTTTTCCACCTTTTCTATGCTGCAGAGAACATCTCCACAGCTCAAAATCTGACATATTTAAACTACTTTTCCCTTTAAAAATATAGCAACATTTGTACATTTAATGAAAGGTTTTGAGAGGTCCCTGACTGTTGTATTTCAGTGCCATAGAGACATGGGTAAAATGTGTAGAAGGTTGGGAGAAGGCAAAGCACTACTTCCGGCCAAAATGCTGAAAAATTATTAGCTGCCCAACATAAAGGGATTTTTAGAGTGTATCTTAGAAGTTATCTCTTACTTTTCACTGTCCCTACTCCTTGTATTGTGCATGTAAGTTTATGGTGGCACTCCCAGACTCACCTTGACAAATCTTGCATTTATTCTCAATACTCCTTTGTCAACGTCTTTACCATTTTTGTGGTCTGCAACCCACAATGGGACTGCGGTGAACAGTTTCTCATCCTCCTATCCAGATCCTGGGCTCATTTTCTTTCTGCTCTTGGATCTGGCAAGAAAATGAAAGACAATATCCATCTCTAGATGATGCAGAATCCACGTGTTGGTTGTGGTTCTTTACTGCGGATGGAACTGGTTTTCTGTGGACTATTGAAGGTGTTGCTGCTTCTATTTACAGCCACTAGGCACATATAAAATGGACAAGTGGGCAGCTGATGGTAGGCAGAGTTTTCTGTTTCAAAGAGGGCTGCATCTGCATGGGAATGTGCAAGATATGTTTGTGTTAGCCAACACCGTGGCATTCACTTGCCAAGAAATTGGCAGGATGGGCAAAGCAATCAAACCAAGCAAACATCATTACTGATAGATCAGCACTCTTAATGTCTTACCCAATAGCTCTACAACCTGCAGGGAGGCTTCTTTCTCCTCTTACTTATTCTTCACTTTACCGTCTCATGGCCACTGCAGCCAATAACGCCTTTGACCTTCACAAGGTCCTCATTGTTAGTGAGGAGGAGGTTCCACAAAGCATATCCCCTTGTTGTCTCCTCTACCATTTGAGTGAGGAAATTGTCTTTGATGATCTCCAGGGATCTCCTGGATTGCTGGTGCCCTGCTGCACTGTCCCTCCAGTGGATATCAGGGTGGCTGAAAACCCCCATGGGGACCAGAGCTGCTCCCTTCTGTCTAGAGAGGTCCTCATCCACTTGTTCTTTCCAGTCAGGAAGCCTGGAGCAGACCTTCACCTTCCTCCTCTAATCCTAACCCATAAACTCTCAGTTGTCTCCTCATCCATCCCCTGGCACAGCTTCATGCACCCCAGATGTTTTCTCATGTGAAAGGCAAGGCCCATTCCCCCTCCTTCCACCCTCTTGCTCCTACAGAACCCAGATCTCTTCATAGCAACTCTGACCATGGTAGCCACTCCACCTTGTCTCCATGATTCCAAGACTAGATCCCTACAATTGCACAGGTTGAGAAAACAGGAAGAGTAGTGTACCTGGTTTTGTTTCTGCACACTCATTTGTGTGCAGAATCACACAAATCAGACATATTAAATAATTCTGTCCATTTTTTATTTTAGCACAAACCATCTCAGTACAGTCATTGAGACATATAACACACCTTTGATTTAACCTCACTCTGCTGTCTCCTTTTTAGTACTTTTTATCTATTAGATTCATGCCCATAACTGTGACGTTTTATGCATCTTCATTCACTTATGAACCTTTAAATGGGGGGTGGACTACGTAGACCCTGATTATAACAAAAGGCATATATATATTCCAGTTCCTCAAATGGAATGATGCTGTGTCAGGGCAGGGTCAGGCTGGAGATCAGGGAAAGGTTCTTCCCCCAGAGGGTGCTGGGCACTGCCCAGGCTCCCCAGGGAATGGGCACGGCCCCGAGGCTGCCAGAGCTCCAGGAGCGTTTGGACACCGCCCCAGGGATGCACAGTGGGGGTTGTTGGGGGGTCTGGGCAGGGACAGGGCTTGGACTGGATGATCCTGGGGGGTCACTCTAGCTCAGGATGTCCTGTGATTCTAAGGTTCCTTTTTCTATGTTACTGAATTGTTGCACTTGTATTGTAAAAGCATATTTGATGAAGGTTCAGTTTCACTTGAATTGAGGGAAAATCTACTGAAATACCCCTAACTTTGTGTGCTTGCTATTGATCTAAGATATCACAGCTTCACAACCAACAGCTGAAAAGGCTCCACATTAATCTCTTCTGGGGCAAAGAAACCCATCAGCTTCCCAACGCAACTTAGCAGTGACAGATTTGGGTTCTTTGGCTCATCTTCTCTGTTTATCATACAGTTTAAGATATTGAATTATGTAATTAATGATTTGCTGAAACATAATCTCCTTGGATTACCTTTCATTGTCAGTGCATCAGAAAACATGATCATTCCTCTTAAGGGCTTACTAAGAGAATTATCTATACTTTAAGGAGAGTTAAATTCATAGCTTCCTGAAAAGAATTTTATTTTCCCAATTGCCTTTTATCTTTCTGCAGTTTTCCACTAGAAGGTAAAATAACATCTTCTATCTCTGTTAGGCACCACAGTCCAGAAAAATATTGCTGAACCTTGGATGTCATTAGGATTAAATATTCTTTCTCTTCTCTTCTAGTTTCGGGAAAACTGATACTTACTTTTGAAAAGACGGATACAAGCTGGGTGTCACTTCGATTAATTAGACCCTGACCTCCTCTCTTTCCTGTCTTATAAAGAAATCTGAATTAACATTTTAAACAAGAACTACCAAGAGTAATCCAATGCACATTTTCAGAGAGAGAAAGCTGAGATCATGGTTAATAACTTAACAATGCAGAAATCAAAGGATAAAACAAGTTTTCCTCCTAGTTTTAGCGTAAACTCTAACCAGCCAGGGATTTGGATTTTTTGAAGATGGGATAAAAGTGATTTGTCCTGTTTTCTCTTCTGGCACAAGCCTATGTGCACTAAATGGTATAGCTAAAAGCACCAATCCAAAGGCATCTTTGCATATCATTTGTCTCAAAAAAGGTGTTTAAAAGGATTCTTTCACTGTGTCAAATTCCGTAGCAACAAGTCCTCATCACCTTCAGTACATTCTGGCTGCATGGCAAACTGAGTTTTATATCTGTATACATGCTGTGTGACTATGTAGATCACACAATGTGTCTATATATGTGTGTATGTGCAAAGAACTTGCAGAAAAACTTAAAGAAACATCTCAGCTCTCTTCCTCACTGTGAAGCAACAATACTTTTGAAGCAAGAAAACATTGTTATAACAACTGACAGAATTTTACATCCCTTTGACATGATGCCATGTAGTTCACTTGGTCAGAACAGGGTACTGACAACACCAAGGTGTGGAGACCATCCCCATGTGGATCATTCACTTAAGAGTTGGACTCGAAGATCTTTGTGGGTCCCTCTCAGCTCAGAATATTCTGTGATTCTTTAGAGGTCTCAAATTCTCATCTCTGTCCAAAAGAGAAGTCCCTTTCCCTCAGCTAATGCCAGTAAATTGTGTCCTGTCTATCCACAGCATGCAGTTATTTCACAGAACAACTAGTGATCCCTTGAGAGCCAGTTTAGCAGTCTTCCTTAAATTATGTGTGCCAGGACTTTGTCATGGCTGCTTTCCAATAGCTTTAGTAGCAGACTTTTGTTACTTCCCTTGGGAAATGGTTCAGCAGTTAAAATCTCTCCATTAGGAAACTTTCTTTGATAACTTCAGTCCGAATACACTAAAGTAAGGGACAGAAAGAGAAGCGCCTGAGCCATGAAGTCTGCAGCTCAGCATATGAAGGCTAGAGTTCAGCATATCTTCCCATCCTTTTTTTAAAGTTTCCCTAAAGTCCGTGTATGTGGCACAGGTTTTGTGCTCTTCTGAATGTAGGTGGCCTTGGAAGTGTGAGCCTGAACAGAGATTTCATTTTTGGCTGGGGAAAGGAAACCCATATTCTTTTTAAAACAGACCTTTCAGTGATGAATACAGGGGTTTTTTGTCTGGTGTATAAAAACACATTGACAGATTTTTTGCTTATGTTCTCAATGAAGGTTTAAATGTCTTATATAATATACAATATTAGGGATGCAATGCACTGAGATAGCTCAGAGCTGCCGTACACAAGCTATACATCAACTGGTACTAATTAATTGTTTCTGCTGTCTCAGGTCATGCAGTTCAAGCTCTGTTTAGCATATTTCTCAGTATTTCCAAATGTGATATGCTTTCACGTAGCTATTGACATTCTTAGCAGGCAAGTCAAAACAGTTCTCCAGTCACACTCAATTTTGTATTTTTCAGGTCTGCAAATGATTTTTAGATATATTTATTAGAAAGGAAAATACACAGTTACAGTGAAATTCACAGCAAGCAGTTATTTAGTTGTTTTCCAAATCCAAGCTGTCTCTGTTAATCTTGCAGAAAGTAAACAGCTTGAGATATATATATATTTATCATATTATACTACTATATTTGCTATATATATATATATATATAAATTTTAAATGCATGTATATATAAAGATGCTTTGAACTTCCTTTTCAAATTGCCTGCAGTTCATTTTTTTCCCACTGCAAAAGTACACAACTTATAGATTGTGTACTTTTAAAGCATCGAGGAGTCAGATTCAGAATTTCTAAGTGAAATAAAACTGAAATTCTTCTAAGACTCATTACCGAGCAACACTAACTAATTATTTAGTTATTAACTTACTTCATTACAAGTATTTCTGTGATAGCAAAAAACATTAATGCTTCTGCATCTCTGGTGCTAACTACTATAACATTTATGCCAAATCCTAGCAATACATGGAGCTTATCCTGGATAGAAAAGCCACTGAGTTAAATGGCAGTAGCCTGTGACTAAATATTTTGCTAGCACAGAGATGTTGTATAATTAAATATCTCTAGTTCAGCATGCAAGTTTTGTTGCATCTTGTGTGAAATTCATACATGTTAAATCAGTGTTGATTCATTTTCCATTGTATGAATGAGCAAGCAGGCACAGGAAGTTTAGTCTTTAATCAATTTTTTAAAAACCATTTAACCTCTCCAGTAAAGCATATTGCATAGAATGGTTGGCAAAATGCAAAAAGGGAGTATGTTAGGAGGCAGCAATTAGAGGTTGTCTTGGCCACAGAATTTTTCAAATTGCCATCTAATGTGTTTTAAAATAGTTGGGGTGGGTTCCATTAAAGTCATGTCTTGACTTTCTGTAGCTCAGAGGGGTGTTTCTTGTTGTTCTGTCCGCAAAATGTGCTATAAAAATGTAAATCATTGGGAAGGCCAGGAAAAACAGGCACTGAAAGACATTTTGTTTTCATCTCTAGTCATCTACAACGAATTCCCTGTGTATTTCCATAGATAAATTTCTGGGAATTGTACGTGTGATTACTTTTGCCCTTAAATTCTTCCACGGCTGCTTTGTTACCATTTCTGTGAATCCTGAAAGCAGCAGCTTTGGGTTTTTTCCGAGGCACAGTGCTTGAAAATAGGACAGGCAAACAACAGAACAGATTGCACAGAGTCTGTGCCGTCTCCATCCTTGGAGGTTTTTGAGCCCTGACTGGACAAACCTTGAGCAACCTCATCTGAACTGCACCAGGAACCTTCTGTGGCCCCTTCCAACCTCAGAATGATTATCTGAAAACAGGGGAGAGAGGGGATGGAGGGGAGGGTGCTCTAACGAAACAGGATAATCACCACTTCAAATATGGCTGTTAGGAGCAGAGGCGTTTTGGGTGGTTTGTGTAATGATGTCTCTCAGTTGGCTCAGACATCTCTCTCATGTTTTTCCCTGACATGTAAGAGTGATAGACCAGAATAACTGAAATTAAGTCCTAGGAAATGTGGGAAGGTAAAAACAGGTGGCAGAGAATAATTCCCCGATGGAATTAATATGAAAAGTCATTAGAAATGCTTTTGGCTTGAGACCTGATATTTTGGAAACATTTATGTAATGAATCAATCTAAAGAGCTGGGAATTGATGGCCACAGGGAGCTTTGGAGATACTTGTCAATGCTTGGCAGTGAGTAGAGGTAGAGGATGAGTAGTTGAGGTTGCAGCTGAGCACCTCTGACTTTGAGACAAGGAAAGTGCCTCAACAGTGCAAGATATCACTCCCACCCCAGAGACTGAGGTCAACAGGCCAACAACAGGTTAATAAACTTTGTCATAAAAATTAAAATTTAGGAGAAATACACAGAAACCATTTCTTTTCCCCCAGTACATTTCCTTGGCTCATTTTGTCCTTTTTGGATGAAAGAATAAAAATAATCCAGTTTGTATAAAATGTCTGTTAAACACTTTAAGCAGCTCACTGTCTACCAGCTCTGAAAAAATAATTCACGCAGTGTTAAGCTCACAGAGCCTGTTGCACTATGATAGTTGGAGACAGATGTAGCTTGTACTCAGGAAAGTCTAAGACTGATTATAAGTCTGTGTCTGCTCCTGAGGAAGGTGAGAGTAGCTACCCAAGCAGCTCATTGAGACAATGGAGTTTTATCTTGTAGTAGTGTAAGTTATTAGCACTCCAGCAAGACTGATTTTACTGAGACACTCTTCTAGAGCTGCAGTCTAGTATCGTCTTATTGAACACCAAAATATCTTCATAAGTCCTCAGGCAAGGTGAGATAAACCTCACAGGTAGCTGAGGAGAGAGATTTAACATCAAGTGATTGACATGACCTTGGAATGCCTAAGCTGTAATGTTTTGACTCCCCTTGGGTGATGCTTTCCTTAGAACTGAAAAACATCCTTGTACAGATCCACCAGAATGAAAAACAACCTATCATTTGTGGAAGCACTTTTTTATTCCAGCTGAACATTTGCAGGGTGCTTTTAGAGGGAAAGGTGGCAAAAACAAAAGGCATCAGGTTTAATGTGAGAAATACTGCTTTTTCTGTTCTGCATTTGTGAAATGGTCTTTAATTTGAAATAGTTTTGTAGTTGTTCTGCAGACGAGATCCTGCCATTAGGAAATCTTATTGGTATTTTATTTTCCTTGTCAAAGTATGCTGAACAGAGTATGCCAGTGATGTCAAATCTCTGGCACTGGGCCAAAGCCTCAAGCTCCTCTTGTTTGTCCCTCCTGCCCAGTGTGCTGATACAGAAACATTTTGGGTGAGGTTCGTTGTAGCCAACATCTCCTGGAGCAGATTGAGGGATCCCATTTGGGCTCATTTCCTCAAGTTTTGGCACTCCATCCCATTGCTCATCAGGCCAGCTGGGCTTTGTCCCCTTCCCCCTTCCACACTGGCTCCTGTGCTGGAGCTCTTTCTCCCCTCTGAGAAAGGTGCATCCCATCAGGTGTCAGTAGACCAGGTGTTGAGGAGATCCTTCCATGGTCAACAAACTCAAAATTTGCATGGTTTTAGATCCTAAAATTATTAGAACAGTGTTGCATTTTCAGACATCTATGCAGAGTTCCTGGAACACTGAAACCCTGGTCTGGCCTAAACAACAAGCATAAAATAATGATTTATTTTAATGTGATGCAATAATAATTCACAGGCATTGCATTTTTCAGTGAATGGATGTTTTTTCTGTGATGGAATTTGGGTTTTAAATTCTATTGCACAATACTACTTCTTAAACTAATTCACAAAAAAACCAGAAAAACTTTATTATTAGTAAAGCCCAACTATTTTTGTATAACATAAAAACTAGATTTTAAGTTGCTTCCAGTAGTTTTCTCCTCATTTTTAGAGTGAAAAAGACAAAGTTTTAATTAAATAAGAAATTTGGCAGGCAATTCTTTAGTCATTAATCTGGTCTGGTGCCTTCTGCTATTTATATAAAAAATGGATTCGTACAATTTTGAAATTCATTCCTAATAAATGACCAATACTTATGTAGGTTTAATAGACTCAAGCCTCTAGTGCATGGAAAGCAGTCAAAGGCTTTTGAATTAATTGTATTCTTCACTGCATTACAATAAGTTCCAGTATGGTAAGAGATGAGCATCCTAACCCTGGGATTTTTATGGTTATTCATCCAGACTTTTTCCATAGCCCACTATAAATCAGGTTAATTCTGTCACAAAATACTGCAATGTGGGGAGCTAAATACCTTATAATCTCAGACATTCAATGTCCTTAAGATAATGTTTTATGAAAAGCAGATGAAGCCAATGAAGTTTAACAGTTAACCAGCAGGATTCTGAAGGAGGAAAACTACCTTCCAAGAAGTTTTTAAGATGCTTTATGAATACTAAGTCATCACCATACTGCAGCCTACCCACTGGGTTTTGCAAGCATTACTTCAGAGCATGGATCTCAGCATGAAGTAATTTGCTATTTTTTTCTATTTTAATACATGCCAGTGCTTATGGCAGTTTAACAGACCGATGGAGGAGAACATGCATATTAGTCTTCTGAATTCCATGCTCGACGCATAAACTGCTTCTGTTACCTAAAATAACTCTAATAAATCCTGTTCAGCATCTCCCTACAACACAACATTTCATGCTGTAGTTTTATCCTTAGTAGTCTGAGCTTTACAGAACAGGTTTGTGGTGCTGTCATGGTGGTAGAGTCTCTCCTCAAAATCAGATCAAAATATTAGTGTAGCCACAATTATTCTCATAAAAACACAACAAACAAGGAATGAGGTACCTGCATTTCTGATGGATATAAATCTAATTTCAAATTGCTCTTCTCTTCTCTATTGCAGGGTTTGCAACAAGTTTTGTTCTTCTACTCTGTGCAGGATTATAGAATTAATAGAATAGAGAGACATTCTATTTTAAAAAATCTGGTGTAACAAAATTGCAACTGTAACATAGAGCATGTTACTGTTTTGATAACAGCAGCTATGAATTACCTAATGATGCACTGAGACCTCAACTGTTACGTCTCTCACCCTTTCTAGAGTCAGGATTTCTCCTCTCTTTCTTACTGGGACAAAATGAGTAAGAATCAGGGGGAAGGTCAGAGAGATGAATGCAGTGGAGGGAGTGTGTGTTACAGAGCACCCAACCAGGGTGAAGAGGTGGACAAAAAAATATGTGAGGGTACCGTGGGAGCACAAGGCCAAGTGCTGGCTCCTGCCCTTGGGTCACCCCAACACCTGCAGCTCCAGGCTGGGGCAGACGGGTTGGAAAGCTGGGAAAGGCCCTGGGGGTGCTGGGGACAGAGGCTGGGCAGGAGCCCAGGGGTGCCCAGGTGGGCAAGAGGCCAATGGCCCCTGGGCTGTGCCAGCCATGGAGTGGCCACAGGCCCAGGGCAGTGACTGTCCCTGTGCTGGCCCTGCTGAGGGACCCCGAGTGCTGTGTCCAGTTCTGGGCCCTCATGGCCAGAGAGCCCTGGACGGGCTGGAGCGTGTCCAGGGAAGGGAATGGAGCTGGGAAGGGGCTGGAGCCCCAGGAGAGGCTGAGGGAGCTGGGAAAGGGGCTCAGCCTGGAGAAAAGAAGGCTCAGGGGGAACATTCTGGCTCTGCACAACTCCCTGACAGGAGGGGGCAGCCGGGGGATTCGGGCTCTGCTCCCAGGGCACAGGGACAGGAGGAGAGGGAACGGCCTCAGGCTGGGCCAGGGCAGGTGTAGATGGGATATTAGGACACATTTGATCATGGAAAGGGTTCCCAAGCAATGGCACAGCTGCCCAAGGCTGTGGTGGAGTCCCCATCCCTGGGGAGATTTAAAAGCCATGTAGATGTGGCGCCTGGGGACACAGGTTAGTGGTGGCCTTGGCAGAGTTGGGGGAGTGGTTGGACTTGATGGTCTTAAAGGTCTTTTTCAACCTAAACACTTCTAGTATTTATTGACTGTATCCTCTTTAAGTAAGTAAGTATTTCTGGACATCTAAGATAGATCCTTGCCTATGTATTCAGCACAGCAGAGCCACAATCTTTTTCCAGTAGTTAAGGAAGCAGATATTGCCAATACAGGAAATGCACAGGGATCACATAGGGAGTGTGTTATACTGTTTCTCTACCTATGGCTCCTTTCAGAATGGTAAGGCCTTTCTAGAAAATTAAAGTGACATGAGTTTTTCTTCGTGTTACAGAAAATTGAATAAAAACTGGGTGACAGATGAAGGGATGTTGTGTATAAACCACACTGGAGTTTTCATTCAGAAACCGAGCTCTAATCCATGAGGTAAATACAGACAATAGCATTGCCATACATGGCTCTGCTGACTACTGTAAGATGTTTACATTTTTATCCTTATTAAACTCTTGCAGGGAAAAAAAATATATGTTCATCATCTATGGAGATGTTTTAAATACATGTGACTTTTTTTCTGAGTGTTGGAAATCTATTCCTGCTGGTTTACTTTTTTTTCCCCAAAGGAAAAAATTACATGTTAGAAGAAAGAGTGAATGAGTAATTCATTTCAGGTAAAGTCTGAAGGTGTGGCTTAATGGAGCATCTCAAAAAAGCAAAAACCCAAAGGACAAACTCGTTCAAACCCTCTCGTTAATGTTTGCCCCCAAGTCTAATTGATGATTAACCTTTCAGATTACTTTACATTATGATTTTCAACTGCCTGGGAAAGGAAAATCTTCAGGGAACTACATATCCATTATGCTGTAAATGCCTTTAAGAAAGAACCTCTGGTACATTTGTTGTAGCTTGGATTTCTCTGGTTCATGGGAGATTCCCTCCAGCTTTTGGCCACAGAGTTGTACATTTGTTAAGGGCAGGTCGAAAGGAATGACAACAGGAAGAAAATCTGGTTTATTTACATCAGGTTTTTTTCTTATGTGTAATAAAAAATGATGCATTTTTGGTAGACTGTATTTACCTTTTGTTTTGTGATTTATGTTGTGTTCTGTCAAGTAGGATGAATGGATCAGGTGAAAGAGCAACTGAGCATGAAAAATTGCAACAAATGTGGTGGAGTGGTGGAGTCACCATCCCTGTAAGTGTTTCAGAAATGAATGAACATGGCACTTAGTGCTATGGCTTAGTTGACAAGGTGGTGTTTGGTCACAGCTTGGACTCAATGACCTTGGAGGTCTTTTCCAAGCTTAATGATTCTGGGATTCTGTGAAAAGAGGTGGTATCACATTGCCATCAAGTGTCATCCAGGTCTTAGGGGCAATGGAAAGGAGTTCCTAAGGCTCAGCAAGGAATGGAAATCATTCATTAGCACCCAGAAGATTTGTGAGTGATGGAAATTAAATCTGGGAGCAAGAACTCACCTGCAATTCAACCTAGAGGCCAGAAGAACAAGGAGAGAGTTGACTGTTGAGAAGAGGATTTTTGAGTAATACTAGTGTTCTGATTTTCTCAGAATATATACCATGAAACTCAATAAAATTTCCCATGTCTGTAAACCTTACAGAAGTAGCTTCCCCTTGTTTCCATAGGACTGATCACAACTGGAGTATTCAGAAGGATTGCTCAGAGAGACTTGATAGTGCCTTGTCTCTTGAGTAAGAAGAGGAGTCAGAGCTACAAGACCTCTGGCAGTGAGGATGAAGGACTGACAGCTCCTCCTCCCTTGTTTTCTGTTGGGTGTTTCTGGAAAAAAAACCACCTTGTTTATGTGAACAGTATCAACAAATACGTTCTCATACCAACTGTGTCGTAATTTCAGACAATATTAAGACTTTCATATTGTTGCAGGCAGAAGTTGCTTAGTTCATGTAGTTTGTTCTGAATCAGAATTAAAGTGGGTTATTGATTTGGGAGTGACATATCATTAACCAGCAGCAAGGAGCTCTGCAGCCATGGTCACTCTGAGCAATACAACAGATAAACAAGAAGACTAGACACAGTGTCAGTGAACACCCCCAGAGTTCCCAACACCTTTCTATGAGTAGTACCTAAAAGATTCCATTTCCCCTCCCACTCACACATATTCCTCTTCCTCGTAAATGAGATCATTTTTGGAACAAGACCCTCTCCAGACATCTCTGTATTTTCAATCCAGGCACTGCTGACACTGACATTCTTACCTGGCATGTTGTTATCCACCCCTTTTGCCAAGGCTGTGCCATGGGATTGACCACCTCACAGGTGTTAATAATCCCATATGAGTTCATTAACCTGAAATGGGTTAATTAATCTCCATCCTTTTTTTTTTTTCCTGCAGCCTCTTTTCCTTTAATAACAAGGCTTTAGCTATTTTTTCAGGTTTTTTGTTGATATTTTCCAAATTCTGTGTGTCTTTTCCTGTCAGTCTGTCCCTTTTTATATTTCTAATCTATTTTCCCAGATAATTCTCAGAGCAACAGCAGCAGTGCAGTCAAGGAGTTGGCCTTCAATGAGATACTGTTCAAAATAAAGGAAAAAAATTTATTATTTCTTGTTGCATAGGCTTCTTTGTCCATCCCACACATAATGTGAGGGATGGAAGATTGACAGGAAGAGAAAGAGAGTCTCTAAGGTGCTGAGTTTTCACACAGGGCAGTGGAGAAATAGAGTGTTCCTGTAGACGTATTGGCAGATCAGCAGAGGCAGTTCAGTGCAGTATTGAGTGTTAAAGACAAATTCTATTGATATATAATTAGTACTAGACTCACACATACAGCCTATTAGGTTATTGGACACAACTCTAAAATAAAAATAAAGCTCATGTTGCTGTGCAAAGTCCCAAGTGTTCAGCAATTAACAGCATGTGGTTCTCAAAATTTGGTCAGTCTTGTCTCTGCAGCTCAAGGCTGAGATGTATTTCAAAGCATTCAATCTCTTCTGGCATATTTGTGGATTTTTTTTCACTCCTGATGCTAAGAAAGAGATTTACCAGGCCTCAAAACTCATTTTCTCCTCAAGAAAAAAAAATAAAATAAAAGAGCCTTTTAAAATGTCCTTCTAATTGATTCTTATGAGGGTTAAAGGCAAATTAGTGAAGTATTTCTGTGTTCATCCATGTAAGGTTAGGAAGTGAAGCCATTGTTATCCATCAAAATGGTGGCTGAGGAAGAGAATGGGACTAAATCGCTGACCTTGGGAGGCACAACCGGATATTGTCAGGTCCCATCCTCCTGCTCAAGCAGGGCCACCTAGAGCTGGGTGTCCAGAATTTTGTCTGTTTGGGGTTCTAATATCTCCCAGAATGGAGACTCTAAAACCTGCTGGGTAACCTGTTTCAGTGTTTGACTATTTTCACAGTAAAAATGTGCTTTCTTATGTTGAGACAAAACTTTTAAAACTTTTATGGGTTTAAATCCAGTCAGGTTTTCATATACTCAAAAAATTTTCCTCTGAGCCTTCTGTTCTCTTGACTAAGCAGTCTCAGGCTACTTAACCTCTCGTGTGGGAGAGGTGCTCCAGCCCTTTAGCCATCTTTTTGGCCCTAAACAAGGTAACTAATTTTCAAGAGTCTACTGTAAAATTTGCCTACTGATGGCCAAATTTTATATAAAAATTGGATAGATTTCTTTCTTCTTTTTTCTTTCAAGGTTAAACTTGACTTCATTTGAGGTTCTAGGAGCTTTTTGTTTTCCTTTAAGTGATGCTATAGAAGGAACAAATATTATTCCATTTTTCTTACCATCAGAACTGGACCACAGGGGAGATTGACTCTGTGGTTTGCTGTGCATCATCATCCAAGTCTGTTTTCCTAAAGGTTCACATCACAGGGAGTCTCCTGCATTCTGGCCATGACTTCTCACTGATCCATGCAGCCAGGTATCTTGAATTAAAAGCCAAATTTTCCATGGGCTTTGGTCTCACCCCTGTGTGAGGCTGGACCATGGATGGGATATGAAAGGTATATTTGTGTATGAATTTACTTGTAACTAGAAATGCAGGAATTCATCACAGGGTAAGCTGGGAATAAATCTTCAGCACCTCTAAGAGGAAAAATTAAACTCTTTTAAAATTTTCCTCTAAGATAAAAATTAAACTCATTTTAAAAGAAATGCTCCTAATGTAACCTCTGAATATGAGCTGTGGGCCATGCCATTTTCTTCTTTCATACCATTCACTTCCAGATGCATTTTCATGTTCTACATTACATTGTCTTTCTCTAAATAGTTGAAACCTGTAATGTACATTTTCCTCCTGTACTTCCTTTTGGCTGAAAATTGTTATTCATGATTTGTTTTAAGTATTATTTCCAATATTTGCGACCCCTACTATTATTTCTCTTACTCCAAAGACAACCATTGATAGTATAGTAATCTCTCTCCCTTCTTATCTCTTCATCAGGTACAGCTTTTCCATGAAGAGTTTAAGTAAAAGCATACATACGGCTCTTCTACAGAAATGTGTATTTATTGTGTTTACTGATCAGTTTTCCTCAAATCTTGATGATTATCTAAATATTTTGTTTGCATTCTTTTTTTCCTTTAGGAGTTGATAGAAGGTCAAAGAAATACAATTTAGTCTTTTATTAGCAAGTGAGAGAATGATGAGTTCATAGATCTTTTGCAGAAAATGAGGTTCAGAGGACTGATCTTTGTATTTCTTTAGATCTTTGAAATCTGCAAAAATTGACCCATTCTACAATGTTTACAATTGAGTCTCCACTCAAATATATTGTTTTATCCCTAAGATTTTAGCCATCAGAAGTCATAAGCATAAAAGGGCCTCTCATAATTTCCTTTTCCCCATTCCCCTTAAACACACAGCTAACCTGGAAGTATAAAGACATCTTTGTTTTCCTTCCAGAGATCTTTTTTTCAGCAGGACCCTCTAGTAGTCTGATCACATAAAAAAACCCCACAATTTCCCCCCAAGCACTGTCAAGGCAAAGCTCTCCATAACATTGAAGCATTGAGTAACTTTAATCATTTGAAGATAATGCTGCTAAAACTCTCATTGGTCTCACTGGTTTGCTGGAGAGTGTTTTAGATTGATGCAGCTGCTCTTGGATATGTGAATATGTGGAACAAGGACACACCAGCTCCATGAATATGTCTTTGTTGGTTGTACAGCCATTCAGAGATGGTAAATCTCTTTCTTAACATTTAACTGTCTTAAAAAACTTGAAAGGAAACCTTTCAACATTTTCCACAAAATGAACAACATTCAGATAAAAATAGACATAGATACTTGGAAAAATCTTGATAAATAAAATTTTAGAAATTAGAAAATATATATTTTTTTAAATAGTATTTTTTAGAAAATAGAAATTTTTTTTCTGACAGGGAAGACGTTGATTTAACTTTATTTCTGGTTCTATTGAAATGGACACTCACACAATTCTAAAAGGGAAAACACCTGAAAGAATTTTTTCTAGTTCTAAACATTTTAAGTTCTCTACAATGAATTAAGCTACTGTGTTTAAAGATTTTTGTATTATCCCAGCAACACTATTATGTGGAGTTACTCCTGTAATGTCCTAATATGGGAATTTAATTATTTTATTTTCATTACATTTGTAAAGTGCTTCCATAATATCAGTAAACTCAATAGATACTCCATCCTGATTTAAAAGTCTTATTTGTTTTCTTTTCAGAGTGTCCTTGCAGATTGGAACTTGTAATGAATAGGTTTGAAATTTTGACACTGATGGGTAAAATGCGTCAAACAGTTCATGTGCTTGGACTGCTGACATGACGTGCCATAATGGAAAAAATGCTAAAATGGCAAATCATATTTTGAAGCTTTATATTCTCAAATGAAGTTCTTTTAACTGTCATCTTTGCAAAATTAAAAAAGCCAGTACAAAAGTAAAACAAATGTAAAAATATTGATTTCCCACAAAACAGATAGTGATTTTCCACCTGTTGCACCTTATATATCAATCAACAGGATGGGACCAAATGATTATGTGTCTGTCAGTGGTTTCTAGGATAATTATTGTTATTGTTTATGAATTTGTGTTTTCCTCTTTTTTTAAAGAAAAGACATGTAAGAGATACAAATGGCACCAGAGCCATGGGCAGGGCCTGAGCCCAGCAATTCCCTGCCCAGGAGGCACAACTCCTGCCCTGGGCAGGGCCCAGCCCTGAGCAGATTGTGCACAGAGCCTGTGGGGTCTCCTGGCTGGGGCTGTTCCAGAGCTGTGTGCACACCCTGCTGTGCCCTGTGCCTGGGATGGCCCTGCTGCAGCACGGAGGTGGCACCAGTGACCCTCTGTGGGCCCTTCCAGCCTGACCCACTCAAATTCTGTGTGATTCTGCTGTGTGATCTTACAAAAGGCAGCCTTAATGGGGCTGTGGCCTTTCCAAGATGATTTTTTGAGGGGAGGCAATGATGGCTGTGAAGCAAAACTGCATCCAGAGAAGAGACTTTTTCTTCTTATCCCTTCTACCTACCCCTATTACAAATAGTAAGAAAGCAGAATGATTTATTTTTACGTAGGGGAGGAGCTGGACTTGCTGTGCCCTGCTAAGGGCTGTGTGTTGGGATGGCAGAGGCCTCCTGGAGCCCTGTCTGTTGAGAGGTCTGTCCTGGCCACTGTGCCAGCAGCTAAGGCAGCTCCACCGTGTCCTCTCCACCAGCTCTGCACCATGGCCCTGTATGGGGACAGGTTTGCTACTCACAGCAGAGAGAAGCCAGTCCGTTTTCTCCTGCATTTTATTTTGCCAAATAAAGACAGGCAACGCAGGGGGACAGGACACAGGTATCTCAGCAATTATTAGAAAACTCTGCCTGTCTGGGCTTCAAACTGCCAGAGAGTAGGTTTAGATTGGCTATTAGGAAGAAATTCTTCCCTGTGAGGGGGAGGCCCCAGCACAGGTTGCCCAGTGAAGCTGAGGCTGCTCCATCCCTGGAAGTGTTCGAGGCCAGGTCAGATGGGGCTTAGAGCAACCTGGACCAGTGGAAAATGCTCCTGCTTGGCGCCAGGGTGTTGGACTGAGATGAGCTTTAAGGTCCCTGCCAACCCAAACCATTCTGGGATTCTACAATTCTATGTTCCAGAAGTAGATGTCAAAGGTCAGGAGAAGTGCAGAACCTGTGTGTGCTGAGGCTGTCCTGCTGTACATGCATTGACATGAGGTGGTCACAGAGACCCTGGAGTATGGTCAGTGACACTTTCCCGACTGTAGCATGCCTGGAAATAAATATGAATAAGTCTGATGTCAAAGCTGTGCAGCTGGTCATGGTGTGTGTCCCTAAAGGCTTGGACCTGTAGTGCAAGTCCTGCAGGCTAAGATGAACATGGCAGGTAGGTGGGACAAGGCAGTGCAGATCCCTGTGATGATCACAGTGAAGTGTCTTGTAATTGCTGCCTTAAATAACTTAGAAAGGTTTTGCTTTATTTGCTAGTTTATTTTTTATGTTTGTTTGTGCTCTGTTCTGGTTGTACACTGTAATAATAAAAAAGGATTGTTACCACCTTGGCAATCCCAGGATGAAATGTTCTGAAATTTTAGACTAGTTGAAAATATTTATTGCAATTCTGACAATGAGCACATTCATGATTTACAGATACAGCAAAAGAGAAGAAAAGCTGCTGAACGTCTCTCATTGTTAAAACCTGATTTGATGTTCCCAACTAGAATAAGCTGTTAAAAGTTTTTAAAGTACCTCTGTTGATTTTTGACCCAAGTCTATACAAAAAAATGTTGATCGAAGTGTCATGCTGAATGTAGAATTTTGCATTCCATAAAGAGTATAAATTTAGGGAGGGAATAATCTGTTGTGGGATTTTTTCCATATTACGATAAAATTCACTCTTATGTTCTTTATGGCACACAGACCATGAAGAGTTTCCTACTCAGCCCTAGGCTAGATGTATTTTGATCCAGTCTTGAGTTCAGTTCATAGACTCTTTTGCCTTTCCTTCACTCTGTGGATTTTGGTATCAAATTGAAATTGAGCTGATCCTGTCAAGTGAAAACACTATTAACATAAACCCCTTTTCATTCGCCTAAAATAACACAAATATGTGACATGAGGGACCATGTTGCTGTATTTGAGTATCTCCTTCATCCTCCAAATAAGCAGATGAAATGTGTTTGGGACCAAACACCAGAGTATCACTGAGCAAAGTTTACAAGGGAGCTGTCTGTTGTGAAATGCTGATCTTTTTTTCTGCTTGTCTGTTTTTATCACAAAGTCTTTCACTTTCACTGAGTGAATAATTCAAATTCCAGATGATGTCTTGCTGTTGTCTGTAGTAGGCAATTATCCACTTTTATTGGATTCTCCTGAAGTAAAACCAAAGAAGGGGGAGAAATTGTCTCAATAACATTGTCAATTTGCTGCTCCTTTGCTTTTATGGTAACTACACACTTACAAAATTTCCTGAACTCCTGTGAAATTATGTATTTGATCTCATTGGGGTGGAATAACAGACTGCTTGGGAGGGAAGTTCATCTTGTTCCAATCCGCTGCCACAGGAAGGGACACCTTCCACTAGACTAGGTTGCTCCAAGCTCTCTCCAACCTGGCCTTGCACACTTCCAGGAATGTGGATTGCATATGGTTTTCTAGGGAACTTCCAGATGTTTTTAAGCAATGCAAAGCACTCAAGGATTAAGAAACCTAGTTAAATGAGATGCCTAACCATTTTTTTCCCTGCCAGCATCTTATTTTAAACAGGTAGGTACGTCTGTGAATGAAAGCAATTAAATTACACGCCTGTTTAAGTAGCTCATTGAACCAGGTTGTAGTGAATAAGCAGTGACGTTGTGCTGCTTTTGTTTCACAGAGCAGGTGGCTGTCGTTTCTGTGCTTATTTTCATTTTTATACCCATTTTTATGACCTGCTTTTGTGAATGCATCTCCTATTCTCAAATCTTCATTAGTAATTCTTGAAATAAACAATTCTGGGCAGACAATGATCATTTTGTCACACTTGTTAAAGTCTTTACATATCACTTTTCTGTTTTGAAAGACACATTTTAATCCATGGGCTTGTCATTTTGTGAACAGTCTAAAAATAAAGCACAGAATCCTATAAACACATTTCTCGTGGCATAGTTGATGTAGCAATAATTTTAACAAAAGAATGCCTTCCTACAGACCACAAACAAATTTTAAATGATTCATAAATAACATCAGGATATAATTTAGCCCCGCTGAATGCATTGGCAAATGTGAGGTAGAGAGGGAGAACTAGAAACAACTCGAAAAAGGTAGTGTCAGGGGTATACAGACAGTGGAACAGAGATAGATTAAGTAGAAAATATCATCACTCTGTGGATTCTGACAGCATCCCATTGGTCCTCTTCCTCTGGTCTTCTGAGTGGTGAGGGTACCAGTCTTGTCACAGGGATGGTTGCAGTCTGGATCTGGTGGGAGAAGCCCAAGAGCCAGAGTCCAGGTTCAGGTGGGAACACTCAGGTTCCTCCCCTGGGGCAGGGTTTTACACTGGACAATGTAATCATTATACACTTATGACACCTTGTAAGACCTTACAGCTGCCTCTACATCAGTGAAGTTGAGTTAATTATGGCCCATGAGCAGGGATGAATCCTTCCTGCTGTGTGTGGATGTCCCAGTACTTCTCCAGCAGGAAGTTTTCACAGCTGAGCCAATTGTGTAAGGATGTTGGCACAAGAAGAAGCACTATCCCACCTCACAGGATTTGCCTTTATCCTGTTCAACACCCAGCTGTGGCCCTCGGTGATGGGTGCACTGGCCTTTACACCTGGGAAGTCAAACAGTCGATTATTTGAGTCTTAACAGTCCAGTCCCTCACATATCCCACCATCTGCAACCACAGCACCAGCTAAGGGGGATGGAACGGAGGGTGGAGCATAGTGGAGGCATGTAACAATGCAGAGCAACACAGAGGCTCAAGGCAGGTGAAGAAGGAAACTGGTTTATTGTGAAAACCAGGGGTCTTTAAGCAATCAGTCCTTTTATCAGCTACGTATTTCTGAATCACAACAAACAGGCCTCGACCAACCTCCGCACACCACGATGTGAACACGCGCTGGTGACAGAACTTGTTTTCCAGGGTTACACAACTTGTTTTCCTACCTCTAATCATGCTGAGTCATTCCCAGAGCCCTTTTCTGCTTAGCCAAAGTAACAGGAGTGAGCCATGATTTTACAGGAGTAACAAGGCCTCCATTTTGTAAGACTTTACGTATCTGCTACAGAGGCACTGCGACCAGGCTCTGTTGGAATCCTTGCAGGAAGAGGAACTCGGTGGCACTTTGCAGTTGAGAGAGGAGGAGGAGATGTCCTGCTGATGACTGGGGCAAAATCACTCTCCTTGAACGAACTTGGCTCATTATGACCGAACTGCAATATTAATGCACACCTCCATCCCAATGTGTACCCGCCTCCAAGGTGCAACCACCCCTCACTGGGCATGCATTCTAGATTTTTTTGGCTATATCTTTAAGAGCAAAGTGAGAGAGTTTTACACCAATCATTAACAAAGGTATGTTTGACTAGGATCACTCAAGCTCCACCTAAACATAAAGAAGCCAAATGCAAATAGGTAGAGAATGGGGAAAATTTAGGGAAGACTCCATCGTAACTGCTGGGATCAGCTGACAGGCTGGACCTGTCTTCTCCCCCATAGGGATGCCTGTTGAGTGAGAATCATCCTGTCTGTGCTGGATACTTTTATTGGGGACTAGAGCTTGTCCATGCATTGCTTTGAACACATTTTTGCAGTCAGACACCCTTACCCACAATCCTCAAACCTTAACCTGTCACAATCTGATATTAACAAAGAGTATTATTATTAAACTGTCAGTGTGAGTCCTTCCTGGGCACTGGCAGTCACTGGCAGCAGGGAGCACGCTCAAATAAAGGGGAAGAGCTGCTGAGGGCTCTCCCTTGTGCTGTTGGTGTTTTTGCCTGACCAGGTCCGTCAAATACCCTCTGATCCAGCAGGACTGCTCAGTGCAGGGTCCCCCTAAGGGAACACTGACAGACTGCTCAAGCACAAGGGGCTCAGCTTTCCTGGAGCACTGACAGACAAATTAAACACTAAGAGTTGAGGAAATCTCCCCTTTTCACACGACAGCACATATAGAGTGTGACATGCAGAAAATTATCCAGAAAGATATATTTTTGACCACATTGATTAGTCTATTAGACTGATGACACAAAGAAATTGATTGGCACTGCCAGGGTCCCTCATTAAACTGGTATACAGTTAATGATATATATATATCTCATGATAATAAAACAGTCTTTCTACAGTATATTCAGAAAATTTTTCTAAGTAAAAATACATTTTGATGTTTACTCTTAATTAAATATTAACAATGCTTTAGCATTCTATGCACTGGTTTAAATATGCGCATTCAATTCTATTTTTATCAGTTCCACAAATTGTTGTGGTTGTTTTTATTTTCCATTATTTAATTTCAACTTCTGTGTCCTCTCTTAATATTTCTATGGCATAGTGCCATCTTGGGGATGCTGTGAGCATCTGAAAGGACATGAAACAGACTGCAAGAAAATCAAAATATTTTTGCTGCACTATGTTGTTGGTGGATGCTAGAACGCTAAAAATAAATATGACTGAAATCTAGGAATCTCTAAAGTACCAAGAGTATCACAGCTATTGCCATGTCTATAGAAGCTGCTACAAATTCTTGAATGCAGCATGTTAGCTGGTATTTTAAACTTGTGAATTCTAGTGTATGCGACAACAGAGAGTCTCAGCTTTCCCTTTAAAAGTACATTTCTCCTCTAATTAAAGACAAACTCTGATGTAATCCTAAAAGATTTGGAAGCTGCAAGAGAAATTGTATCCTGTTAAAGACAGTGACACTATTTTGGGGAATCTTTGTCCTGATTTCCAGTAATTGGTAGATTTATAAAGAGACCATTTCTTCTTAGTGTGTAAAGGAGAAGCAAAAATACAGCAACATTGTTTTAATCACATTCTTGTCATTTTTACCTTGACCTTTGTTAGTAGCTGGCAGAAGTTCAGGGCATAATTTGAGCTTTCAGGACTGCCTCTGCCTCCTTCATTCCCCAGATGAAGACCAAAACCAGACAGATCTGCTGGCAATGTGCAGTACATGCATGGGGCTACTCTTTTTCTCAAAATATTTCAGGGTTTTATGTCCTATGGTGCAACCATACCAAGGAACCATGGCTCCATCATCCGAAACAAACACCAGATTTTCCTGTACATATGTTTGCATAACATTAAGAAATGTTCCAGTTAATGGAGACTGCTTGTAAGTTGTCTGGAGAGACCTTTCCCAGCATAGTTACTTGCAGCCTAACATGCTGCAAGCACAGTTGTCCTGCAGCTCAACAGGTGCTTGAGAAACTCCAGCCTGAAACAGTGCTGCTAGTGGTGAGTGTGCTGCTGAGTGAAGGGCTGGGATATGTACAGGACACAGTTCTCATTTCAGGAATTAGACCTTCCAGCAGCAGCTTTGGAGAATATTGTTGTGCCCTCTCCAGGTGCAGCTGCTGCTTTGCCCTCTTTGCAGCTCAGCACTGTGGGCTTGTGCCAAAAGGTGCCACGGTGGGTCGGAGTTCACCACCTCACCCACAAGTCCTTCTCTGTCTGCAAAGAGTGTCCCAGCAAGGCACCTTCCCTCACCAGCTGTGTCAGGAAGTTCTCTGTCACACACCTCAGGAACCTCCTGGATTGTTTCCTCTGCACTGTGTTACATTTCCAGCAGACACCTGGAGCTGAAGCCCCCCATGAGAACAAGGGCCAGTGATAGCAAGACTTCTTCCAGCAACCTCACAGAGAGTCTTGCCTGTCCCTCCATCCTGCTTTGGTGGTTTGTCACAAACCCCCACCAGGATCTCTGCCTTGCTGGCCTTCCCCCTGGTTCTCACCCATAAACACAACTCTCTCCTCACCATCATCAAGCTCCAGACCACCAAAATCCTCCCTCACACTCAGGGCTGCACTGCTGCTGTTGAGCCAATGTCGAAACAGAGGCACACGAGAGAGATTGCCGAGAAAAAGGAATTATTTATTTAAATGCAGCTTTTATATACAAAATGAATGCTCATTGAGAGTGGCCACAGCCCTTCGCCCCCCGGGGCTGATTGGCCACAGACATTCCGCCTGTTCCCAAAAGAGCTCTGAACACCTTATCTTGTGTTTACCATAAACAGAAAGACTTTCTTGTGAGAAAGAGGTTCTGTGCTGTCACACTGCACGACCGCCTCTCCTTCCTCACCTGTCTCTTCTGGACGGTTTGCAGCCATCCCTTGCACCACTCCAGCTGTGCCAATCATTCCACCATGGCTCAGTGACAACAACTGCATCACAGCTTTCCTGCCGAGGGAAAGTATTGGTTAGAAACACACGTGCTCCAGGGAAAATGTGTGAGAAAACTGACTGTGCTTTAACTGCTGATTTATGATGAGTGACTCGGGGAAGGGTTGCAACAAAATCTACGTGCTAAAATAAAAAAGGTAGTGAGCAGCAGCTGCATGTTTAGAAACAGGAGAGAACACTTCGCTGCATGACCTGTCACAGGTAAACAAAAAGAGGCTGTTAAAAAGTTTGTGTTGGTTGATTAGCCACATAAAGGTGATGGTGGGGATGCACGGGCATTTTTTGTTCCTTAGAAATGGAACAATGAGAATTAAACATTTAGCTTATATAGAAATTATATATATATATATATTTATCTCATGTCTGAGAGAGATGCAAGAGGTGGATGTGAAAGAGAAAACAGAGCAACACCCAGGGATTGGAACACTGAGAAAGGAACATCTTAAAAAGCTACCCCTGAATCTTGTTGTAGTTATCTAACCATCTAGTAGTCATCTGCTTAATTTAAAACCATGACAAACAATTTTCTTTTTAAAATTATGAAAGCTGTGGTATTTATAGATAAAGGTTTTAAAATCCTTTGGATGTCAGAAAGGATGTGACTCTTAAAGGTGCCTGTGAAATACTCATTGAAACCGTCACATATCAGTATCCAAAATGCAATGATAACTTAGTAATTTCACTAGATAAGTATCTGAGTAAGTTAGGGATCTGAACAACTTGCTTTTTGATAGATGCTTTAGTGATGTTGTCTTACAAAACAACATAAAACTCTCCAATTGTATGGAAGCAAATATTTTTTTCCTTTCTAATTTATAGTGCTATTTCAACCATGATGTCTCTATTTTCACAGTTCAGGAGATTATTCTTCCATATTAACAAATATTTAATCATATTAAACTAGAACTTGTTCTCCAAAAAAAAAAAGGAGAAATTATTATAATTAAACAAGGCTTTTGCAACTGCCATTATTTAAAAATGTTTGATAGAGCCTCATCAGGTGTTATTGCAGAATTTGTGCTTGGCATTTCCCACACCATGGTGACAACCCAGCTGAAGTGCTCCTCTTGGAACTCTGAGCAGTTGTAGTAAAGTCTCAGTGCATATCAAACTATGATTAATGGCACAGAGTAGTTTCACAAAGAGTGCTGAAGTCATAAGGTGGAAAATGGGAAACTGCCAGAGCCATTTCATAACTTCCATTCTGAGCAGCATGCTCGTGTAGATATTCCCGCTGCCTTTTGTTATAATAGTCTCCAAACTGACATAAGCAACAGGTCAAAGAACCCACACTGAGCTCTGTGAACACTGATGCAATACACAGTGAATTTCTGAAAAAAAAAAGAATTTTCTTAATTGTTGCAGAGAAAGTAGGACACTGATAAGGTATAAGAACAACATGGCAATGTTAATTTGGGCGATTTCCCCTTCTCTGGGTAATCCCTAATGTCACATGATTTTATGATGTAATGATATTTAAAAGACCTCAAACTTACCCAGAATGTGCTCTCCATTTTCTCCTCTTATTCTTCTGCATCAATGAAAATGGGAATGAGCAAATGTACATCTATCTGAATGGCATTTATTTATAGGGACTGATACTGTATTCTGCACAGTATTGTGACTAAAAACCCAGGCCAGTTTCCAACTTCAAAAGAACACTTTACTAAATTCATATTAAGTATGCATATCATAAACTGTGAGTTCTTACCCTGTATTAGTCATTATCACATCACAAAATGATCAAGCTTATCCAAAGTTACCTTTAAGTGTAAGGGAGTTGATTGAACCCTTTCTGCTGTGGTCGTCCATGGCCTTAATCACTGAGGTCAAAGAGATTAGGCTGGAGAACCCTTGGTTAGGGGGAGCTGCAAGCCAAGCAGGCATCTCCTTTCTTCCCCATCTTTCCTTCTCATCGCTGATACGATAAGCTCTTTAGATACCTTCTAAAAAGAAAATATGTGGTTCCATCTGGTCCCAACATTGTTTCTCCTACTCTGAGGCTCAGAAACAGCACTGATCTGGCATTTCTAGGCTTCTTTCCTGCTAATCCTGGTTCTACCAGCTGCCTTGGCTGCTTGTGTGCCACCCCTGTGCTTGCCTTGGAGATTTTACCACTTACATGTGTCTTTTACATACCTCATTTGGCTGAGTCTGACATTAAACTGTGCCCCTTAGACATTTTATGTTCTTCCTATGATTATGCTTATCTGTGTAATAAAATCAAAACTAAAATTAAATTATCACATAGGAATCTAAACTGCTAGTCAGAGGGTGAAAAAAATGTATATTGTCACTCTTCATGCTGCTTTTGCGTGTTCATATCTGGTTTCAAGGCAAGGAAGTATGAGATGAGCTTTAAAGTCCCCTCCAAGCAAGCAATTTTATGATTCTATGATTCTGTGATTTGATAATGTTTCTGAGTACTGAAAACTTGAGGTATTTGCAAAATGGGTTTGCAACATGCAATAAACATATGAAGGTTTCTTGCAAGAAAACACTGGCTGTGGATCAGAAATTTGTGTTTCACTATTAATTTGTAGTGCTCAACAAAGGAATGTCTATTCTTCCTACCTGAAGTGGTGTCTTTTAGAAATACTCATATTATTGACAAATTAAATCATGTCTTGTAATAAAGAGGAGAAAATGATCTTCGAGAATGGATGAAGGGCAAAAAAAAAATTAAATCTACATGTCCTGTCTACTTTGCAGGCTGGTATCTGGGGCATTCCCTGCTGACTGACTTCTTCCCAGCCATGTATTTTTAATTATCCAACAGCTCCTGAGCTAGCACAGCCATGCTGCTGATTAACGTGACTGTAGAGAGGGCAAGGGGACTTCACTTGAATAATTATCAGCTTCCCATGTAGTCTGGAGAGGTTTGTAATCCTTGAATTAACTTTTGGGAAAATTCAATGTCCAATGCCAGGAACACATCAGATTGTGTATGACCTTTAGTGCTAATCAGGGAGCTGTATACTAACGAGAGGTGCTTATATTTGTTTTTTTTCACAGAATCAATAACAGCTTGTTATGTTTAAAGCACTGCTTTATATGAGACTGAACAGCTGAGAAACACCGTGAATCAGATCCTGTTTATAAATTTGTCAGATATATTACATAATTCTAGAATTCCACGGTAATTGTGGAGCTGGGTCCACCAGAGCAGTCATAAACCTTACTGAATTTTGCAATTTTAAGTAAAGGCAAAGCAAACAAAAGCCCCAAATATTAGGAGCACTAACTATTTTCCAGTTTTCCTTTAATTCATGTGTGTCAGTGGAAATTATCTCTTCTTCAGGTCTTCAAATCTTTAACTTTCTTTCTTTGTTTTACCTTATTTTGAAAGAAACATACCAGAACACAGAAAGCTTTCCTGCTATTTTCCTGAAGGCAGTTTGGTGTTTGCACAGGGATAGCCCCAGCTGCTTTTGCTTTCCCCCAGGTGGTGACAGCACATCCATGGATCTGGAACACAAGGATGGAGTCAAGCAAAGCCTTTCACTCCTGCTGCTCACTATCCCCACACTCTGTCTGACGGATCACCGGGGATCTGGAGCCATGCCACACAAACCGGGGAGTCTACGCTTAATCTAAATACTTCTTGACTCACTCTGAGGACACAATAGCAAAAAACAGTGAAACAACAATACTAAATGCTAAACAATGACAAATAATAACACAAAGAGCACAAACACACCAGACTCACACCTGACGCATCATTTTTAGGTGCTGTTTCCAGCACACACCAGGGTGCAACCCTGGCAGACACGGCCCCACTCAGACAAGTCCACGGACACCTGCAGAGGGCCCTGCCTGACACAAGCCCCTGGCAAGAAAGGTTGTTCTGACCACTGCCCAAAGGAGGTGCAGCCCTTGATTTATTCCACGACTGCACTTATTCCCTGCGTGCAGTGAAGGCAAGGCTCCAGTGCTTTTATTTCAGGCCTATGGCAGCTCTTTCTGGGAAGTTTTCAGAATGCTTTCCCCAAATTTGTTTTACCATTCTACATTTACACCATTAAGTCTTCTGGTCTGCCTGTTATGTGTATCTGCCAGTCAAATATTACTTTTGACTATTTCATTCAATCATTATCCTTTTATAACCATTATATTTTATTTACTGTTGTTGGTTGCTTTCTAAAATTATTTAGAGTGCTAATACATTTCTTTATTTTCATCTGGATGTTGCATCACTAATCTCCGAGCAATGCACTGCATGTACCCTTCCATCTGTATCCTTTTATTCTCTTTTCTTGCAGCTCTGAGGACTACAGCTGTAAAGATTGTTATGTGCATATTTGTCTCCTGCAAGGTCATAGCACCAAGAGAAGGTCACTCAGACTCCTCCACAGCTGTTTGGAGGACTAATGTCAGAAAGAGCAATACTAATTAACTTTCTTTTGTTTTTCAAATAGCTGAGATAACTCTCCATGTGGTACATTTGTGCAAGTTAGTGTGGTGTATTTGCTTTTATAATTAACAAAAGCAAGGACACAGAAGATGCTGTAGCCTGGAAACAGAAATTTTGTCATCGTGCTAAAGCATGACTGGAGGGGTACAGGTAAACAAACCAAAGCAATAAATGGAGTATATTGGTAGTGAAAATAATTCATTCAGTTGCTACTTCAGAAAAATTAAGTAACAAACCCAGAGCCTGGAGTACCATGAACAGTTTGAAACTTGCTCTTACTGGTCACTACAGGTTTTCAAGCTAAAATTTCCTTTTCTAAATATGTCTGTTACTAATTACACTTCTAGAAATTCACATGCAGCAAAAATGAAGCAGCTGCAAGGACAATCAAAGAGCACAGCTGCTCTCATCCTGTCCACATTGATCTGTGTAGTATTTTGGTGTCCAATACAGGGATTTAGGTTTGATACACTCCACAATTTTTGCCTTTCACAATCCAAGTTTGTAGGTCCTCAAGGATAGTTTATGGGTTGTGGAGGGGATTTTTGGTGATAGAAAACCATTCTGTTCTCCTATGAGACAGATGTTTTAAAAGATGGTACCTTTTTTTATTTCCTGAGTAGTTTTTATTGGTTGTTATGGTCTTTCCAATCTGTGTCTTGGAAAGAGGGAGTTCATATCAATTTTCATTACTGCACTGCACGCAGAATTTCTAAGAGTCATACTTGCAAGTAAAATTAGTGCAGCTGTTTTTTTGGGGGGTTTTTTGGGGTTTGTTTTTGTTTTTTTTTAATCTCCAGATAATGCACTGTGTAGGCTACTTTAGGTTTTGCTGCAGTATAAGCAATATTTTAAAAAATGGGTTTTATTCCAATCAATGTTAAGAACAAAACACATTGCAGTCCATGTGAACAGCAAACCCCATGAACAATTCAAGGACATCACAATAATTTAGAATTTCTGCGTTACAAGTTAATTATTTAGATAGAATGTGGGTATGACTGACTAATAGTCTCTGCACCAAGACATGATTTTGATTGAATGGGCTACTCTTGGCATTATTCCAGCATAAATTTTCCCATTTTTATTTCTTTTGCCAAAAGTGTAGAAGCAAAACAAAGACCTGGAAAAGCTCCAAGTCCTTTGGGACACGCTAATGAATTATATGTATTAAAAAAATAGCTGGTTTTCTGTAGGAAAAAATTAGGATGGGGGATAATAGGTTAGAGTAGCAAGGGGAAGAAGCTCAAATAACGTCTGGAACACAGTGATTGGGAAAAGTCAAACTCTGTTAATGAACGTGTAACATATAACTTGATGTTTTCCAGGAGGCTTCAACACTGCCTTGGGAGGAAAAAGACATTAATATCCATTTACCAGGGAGCTGTATTTGTATTAAACTGTGCTGTGAAAATCAATGGGAGTGACAGTCTTGAGCTCATACTCGTATTTAGCTCACATTTACAGTGCAAAAAAAATAAACCTGCTGAAACTGAAAAAGACTGCCTGCTCTGATTTTTTCAAATGTAACTTCTTCTTTGATGCAGAGAGAGAATTAGTGCTTGGTGTCAGATGGACACTTGGCAATAAAGACCTAAACAGCAATTATCAGACCTAAAGCCTACTCAGAAATCTTTTTATTTCTATCTTTGTCCAATAGAGCTCTTTTGCATGTATTTTATAGCATCAGATACTTTTTCCTAAGTTTTCCAATCATTCCCCCAAACTTCTGTTTTGGTTGGGTTTTGGTTGTTTGTAGATTTTGTAGGCTTTTAACTTTGTGTTTGTAGAACACATCATAGGTACAAGATGTGACCACGCTCCTGTTCCTGTCTTACTGCAGTAGGAAACTCTAATATTAATAATTCCCACTAATAATTCCCTGTCCAAGATTGTTAGCTGGAGTAGGGAGATTTCTGGAACTTTTCTCATGCCTTTTTTATTAAGTTGAATTCATTAAAATAAAGAAGCTAAAATTGGTGGAAATTATGAAAGTCACAGTTTTCAATCATGTTTTGTTATTGTCATTGTTTGTATTTACTTGTGAGACTGGAGTTCTGATTTATTGGGGGAATTCTGCCTGAATTCCTCACATTTTCCATACCACAAATGTCAGGGCAATCAGTAGGTGAGAGGGATATCCTGTAGGGAATCCAAGTCTTAGTGGAATTCTGTGCATGTGAATGAATCTGAGAGCCTAAGGGTACTTCCAGAACAGCCAACAGGAGCCAACGGCCTCATCCTTGATGCTTGCATGCAATATTCCCTTTGGAACTGGGACATTTGAAGTTTTGAATCAAAGTTATTTTTCTGTGAAAAGAGAGCAGCTTTGCTCCTGATTCTGGGGGAAACAGAGTGCAAGAACACTGAGAGGAAGCGTAAGCAAAACAGTAGAAAATCTAAGAGTGTCATTTCCCTGTATTCCAGCTTATTCACTTGCAGTTATATTGGCACTTGATCCATAGATAGAATTCACAGCTAGACATCTATCACAGAATCTGTTTTAGTTTGGTTTTGAAAAGACATGGGATTTTTAAAATTAAATCAATAATTTTAAAAAAATCAGGGCCATTCTTCCAGGGGTTTCTTTGGTTGGTTTATTTGGTTTTTTTAAAATAACATGTTCATATCTTGCTTGTTTCATGCCTGTGCCCAAAGAATACATAATAACCATGGAGTTTCTCCTGTATAGGAGTTAGTACAAATTCTAGAATTAAAATTGTGACAAAGCAGGTGAACAGTGGAAGAACACAATAAACATGTCATGGAAGATAGTGTAACTCTGATGGAAGTTTATGAAACAAGTTATAGTACACAGTAACGAAAAATAAATCTGAATTCATGAAAAGTAGAACATGAGAAAAAAGACTAAATCTATTAAACTGTAGGAGACAATAGAAAACTGTCAACTAGATCAATGATACTCTGTAGAAAAAAACAACAAGAATTACTCCAGAAAAGTTGGAAAGATTATCAGTTTGGGGACATTTTTGGGGACAAAATCAAAAAGACCTGACAGGAGACTGCTCACATTCTAAATGTGCATACTGGATGTGACAGTAGATGTGAGCAAAGAAAATAAACGTGATTTTATGTGATAAGTAGAATAAAACATAATGATAGGGGTATTCCTGTTTGTACTACAGTGGACTGTAAAGACTATTCTGCAGAAAAAATTGTTGAGATCATCACTCCAGGAACTACCAGAAAAATGAAAACACTACTGCTGTGGCAGGTTTTTTTCTTGAGAATATTTTCAGACATAAATATTAAAAGCTCATTACATTTCCAAACACACCTGACGATATGGAAACAAAAAGAAATTTCAGCATTTACATGAAAAACTTAATGTTGTGATAGAACAATTGGTGAGTTAATGACTGATGAATAATTAAAAATCTCTGACAACGTATTAATGGTCCATGACTTTGCTGTAGGCTATACTTCAGTCCTGAGATTGCAAATGATTTAGAGGTGCTGATCTAACATTATTAATTTCTTCAAACTTCTTAAGGCACAGATATTCTTGGGAACTTTTGCTGTATAAAACATTCCATGGTAAAATTAACAGTGGTAATTTGTGATGTGCCTGACATTCCTGAGCTCTGAGGAAAGTCTAACTTAGCAAAAGAGTTGAAAGCAAATTTTCCTGTTTAATATAGTGAAGCACTGGCACAGGGTGCCCAGAGAAGCTGTGGCTGCCCCTGGATCCCTGGAAGTGTCCGAGGCCAGGTTGGACATTGGGGCTTGGAGCAGCCTGGGACAGTGGAAAGTGTCCCTGCCCATGGCAAGGGGTGACACTGGACGGGTTTTGAGGTCCCTTCCAATCCAAACCAATCTGGGATTCTATGGCTCTAATATTAACTAGATCACAATCTTTCTGAAACAGTTTGTTCAAAACATGCATGTATTACATCATCGTTTCACTACTCTGATTGCTGAAATTATGATTTAAATTCTAATGCCAGGGCTTGCAAGACATCATCTGACAGTGGGCATGGCCAGAACAATAAAATCCAAACAAAAAAAATCCTATACTGCTCCCCTAAAATGCTAATTTTCTAAATTAATAGGTAAAGGTCACTGTCTTCTGAGGACATACTTTACATCTATTCACTAGTTTAAGTTTCTTATGGTTCAGTCATGTGTTTCATCTAAAAATTCTATTTTTAATTCTCTAATTCCCTGTAACTGCAGTTTAGATTGGCGTTTCCACCAATAAGGATTAAATAAAATGTTGGTTATTAAATAGTTGGTTTCTATTCTTATTTTGATCTGAACAATCCATACCAGTTTTCAAGGACAGACATGTGAGGGAATAAAGGGCATACCTAAGAATGAATTTCCAAAGTTCTTATGATTTAAGAGTCTGAGCAAATGATTGCCAAAATATTTGTTTAGGAGAGTAGGTTTATATAGAAAAAGAATGTATTAAATTCTCTGTCAAAACTTGTTAGCCAGCCTGATCCTCTAATTGCATAAATAAGAAGAGGAACAAAACAGCAGAGTATTTCCATTCCAATGTGTACATATCTTAAATGATTACTTGATTTTCTGTGAGCATCCTGTGAAAATTAAAGCACAGCTGTTGTTGCATGATGAGGAGAATTACAGACAAAAAAATATTTCCTTCAGTGGGAGCTGAAATCCGTCATTATTTGACAGAAAGAATTCATTGCCTCACTGATTTGTTCCCCTATGCTTAATAGCATCTTTCTAACTTAAATCACTTCCAAGCAATAAATTTATGGATCAAATCCCAGTGAGTGCAAACTGAGTTGGTTCTTCTGAATTCAAAGATATTCAAGTTTATGCAAATAGAGAATCAGTTTGTGATTCATCAGTTTAGTTTATATATGCAGGATGCACCTTCTTTCATCACTAATAATGAGTTCAAGCCTTTTAAGTAATTTCTGAGTTCTCAGATGTGGCTGATCTTTGAAAACATTTCTTAATCAGCACTCAGGTACAAGGAGGAGGCAGGCTGCATGTTCTCCAAGGGGTAATTCCCAGGTGCAAAGTGGAAAAACTCTAAAGAGTGCAAAATCTGACCACGTTTCATGAACATATCCCGCCTGTTGTGTCTCTTACTACTATTTACAACTATCCATGTAGTCAGTGCACGCAGTTTAGTTACGGATAAATGATACAGCTTGCCCTGGGACAGAAAACAGAACGTAAAAGAGAAAGCAACCTGTAATTTTGGTATCATCGCTTCTACAGCCCAACAGCCCTGCCTCACACTTCACTCAGTGGGAGAAAAAGGCCAGATGAAGTCAGAACAATCAGGCAGAAAATGCTAGAAAGAATGAAAAATCCAATCCAAGCTTCTGTTGGCTCAAGTCTTTAAGAAGAAATTGCACAGCTCATAAAGTTTCATGGGGAACCAATTAACAAATCAAAAAGTGAAGCAAATAAAATCCCACTGAAAGAAAAATAAAGGACCTTCTTGGCTTTTATTTCTTTTCAGACTTTGTGTTATTCTTTAATAAAGACCTGAGATTCAGAATTTTACGGGGTTTCTGAGAGAGGAGAACTAAGCCTTGGGAACAAATCTCTAAAGTTATACAACTGTGCTAATTTCCTCCCGCTCTCAACAATCTCCAGGGGAAATCATAGAAGGACAGACAAAATAACCGTCTCTCTTACCTCTATTCTTAGTTTCCATTGATTTCTGATCTTGTTTTCTACCAGATCCCTTTTAATGAGCTCTACCTTTTGGCTAAGCTTTTATTGGAATGCACTTTTGATATTATTGTAGACTTAATTAAATATTTTTTTAATTATGATTTTCATGGTGAACTCACTATTTGTTCAACAGTCTGTTGCAACCAGAGGTTTCTCTTGCCTCTTTTTGTTAATAACTTCAGTAGGTTTTAATTAATCATTTTGGGGAAGAGGGAGGACAATAAAGTTGAGGATTTAGTCTGAGCTACAGTTCTGTGAAATCAGTGTGTCCTCTAAACACTCCAACAAGGAGAGAGGATTATACTCGATTTTCATTGCAGAAGAGCATTGCATTTCCAGTTTGGTAAGTTTTGTTTGGGCAAAAAAGAAATTGGCTGACTGGTCATTGATGGAAAATAGTTTTGATTTATATGAATAAGAATGTCATACCTTAAAAAATGATAGAATAATTTCTGCAAAGAATGACATCAGATCCATGGAAAGCAATATGCAGAGTATTTGGAAAATGAAGGGTTTCGTTTCTTTAATTCAGCACCTATCGAATGTAATTATTATTTTTCATTCTTAGTTTTTTCACAAACTGGAATGTAAATTCACCATGTGTTTCTCCTGCAGGTTAAGCTAATGCTGATAGATTTGTGATGTTTACATTGAAATGATGGAGATCAAATCAATCCAGAAGACAGTGAACTCGTCCACTGCTTCATGCAACACCCAAGTGAAATGTGAACCTTGGTTATGTTCGCTCTCATTTTCCACCAGTGCGGAATACATTTGGAATTGCAGAAATCCACAGGGCAGAGCAGAAAGGGAATCTTTCTAAACCCCAAAACCAGATAGTTCCGTTCGGCAGAAAATGCAATATGCTAAATACACAAAGCATATAAATACACATCTTTAAAAATATAAAAATTATAAATACATAAATTTTATAAATACACCATGAAACTAAATATCAATATAATTTATTAATAAAATATAACTATGCNTATATCATATTTTTATATATAAAATATATAAAGAAAAATTCTAAATACACATAATACTAAAAAAAACCTGAAAATACCAGGAGATGTAAGCAACATATTCATGCATGGTGGCTAGATGTATGCTGTGTGTGAAGAACATATGGTAGAGCAATAAAAAAAGAGGCAACAGACTTCTTTTCTCGGTAAAATGAAAATCTGTACCTCCTGTCATAGCCAATTCTTGGGATATATTTTTACAATTCTCTTTTTCTGTCCAAAGTCAAGCTTTTTGTATCCCGCAGCTCTAATACAGCACAGAGAATATAACTTCAAATAATGAGAAGGGGTTAAAAATTCAGATTTTAATATAATTTATCATAATTATAATATTTCTTATAATATAATGTAATGCATAAAGAATTATAATTTATGATTTAATAATTTTTGTTTTATTGAAGTAATGGATGGAATAATATTCTTCCTAGATATTGCTCTAGTGCGACAATTACATATTCTTTTTAATATGCTGTTCTGTACCTCTAAAATATTAGAAAGAATGGAAAAGAGATCACAGAGAAAATTGATCATGTAAATAAGGTAATGGCTTGAGTAAGGCAGAAGGAGGGAGGTGTAGACTTTAATTTGTTTTAAGTGCATATGAAGGAGTAAAGGACCAGGACATGAGCGATTACCCTGTGCAGAGATAAATCTGTGTATTGTAACCATTCTGTGCAAAGATTATGAGTTCAGACTGCTGCCATCACTTCTCTTTCTGCTCTCTGCTTCAAAGTACAGCTTTTGAGCCGAAGTCAGTGCCTTCTTTTGATTTGGGAGAGCTCCTGGCATCGTCGTCAGTGGCAGCATCTCACTGGAACCCCTCCATCTCAGGAGACTTGGCTCCAGTGCTTCCTGCTGTTTATTCATTCATTAAAAATTATACGTACAACTTCAAACTCAAGGAAGCTTGCATTACCAATTAATGAAAAAAAATCAATGAGATTTTAGGTAGATTAAAAGTCTCCTAATGACAAGTCCATGGAATGACACGCTTGGATTAATGACCAATAAAAGAGCTGTGCTTGTGTTATGAGTTTGTGGTAATGTGATCTTATTATATAGTTAAAAACAAGTCCTAACAATGGCTCCTGTTCCATTATTAGAGAATAAACGTTTGATTTTTCAAATGGATGCTAGAAAAATATTCATTAAAAAAGTAATAAATGGCATAATTATTTAAACTATGCATTTTTCTTTTTTAAAGTGTATACAAGGAGATTATAATTTGTCTGTTGTTGTGGAATGAAGCTGAAACCTTCTGAACCTTTTTGAAAGCAATTATCTACAGTTGTTGGAATTTTCAGTTTTAAGGAGAGTTAAATAAATGGGGCTAAGGACTCACCTTCAAAATTCAAATATCTGCATGATGCAGGAAGGGTTTTTTAGTCTGAGAACTGCCCCCAGAAAGGCAGGTAGTCAGCCAGGTCTCATGGCTCAGCTCAGTCTTCTGGGAAAATTGGGACATTTTCCCATGCTACTGTCTTATGTTACTAGGTTCCTATTTGGTTTATGCTCTGGAGACTAGTAGATCCATCAGAAATTTTATGTAAAGTCAGTCCTTCTCACTCTTTATGAAAAGTCAGTTTCTCACTGTATGTAGAGAAGGGACAACATTTTCAGCCCAGCTTTTGGTTGCATAGGTTCAGTAAAAACAAGCCTCAATGAGTGATTTGAAAAGTCTCTCTCCTGTTCTGCCAGTCCCCACACTGACATCTGACCCCTGAGCACAGGGGTGAGGAGAGTGATGGCCACACACAACTGGTGGTGTGTGAGACATCACAAAGTCCTCTGGAAAAAGCCCTGTTTTCTGACATAAAATATCCATTTGTATATTCCTTTAGTTCCTTTTTCTTGTGGTCTAAATCATAGACAATGCAATAGCCCTGTATCTCTTACTTTTGAAAGATATGCAACAAATTCATATTATTAAGATCCTCAGTTTTCAACCTGTCAGTTGAAAGGAGAAAGGGAAAAACTGCAGCTACAGGTCTTGTGTATAGATGTGCTGTTTATGAAAATCCTCAGAATGTTTTGTTACTCATGATTGCAACAAAGGAGACATAGAAAGGAAATTGTATCCTATCTATAGATTTCAGCCTCCGAGTTAGAAATACTCCAGCTAGGTATGACTGTGGTTCTCAGCTTAATTGTGTTCGCCCTCAGAAATCTGTTTTAAATTATAATTGTGTTTGGTTTGTTAAGCAGCATCAGTTCCACAATGTGATACAGGAGTATATTGGCCTTGAGGTATCTGCACTTAGTGAATTAGATTAAATCTCTGGGTTTTAGCTTATTTCTCCTTCATAAACATCTTAATTCAGCTAAATCCCTTCCCTTTAATCCCGTCTCTCATTCCTCAAAATGGCATTTATGAAACGTGTCTATAGTGAGTGACAGGAGCTAGAATTTTTTTACATTTTACATCCTAAAATTGTGAGAATTGCTGCCCTTTCTTCATTTCTTAGGTCGGTCGAGCAACAGGAAGAGGTCATGAAGGTATCTGGTATGAATCCATCCTCCAAGGGTACTGAGAAATATGTGTTTTTAAACACCCTTTTCAGGGTGCTTTTTTCTCCACATTGTATTCCACAGTGTGTATTTTGGCAGGTATTTGTGATGACACCTAGAATCTGTTTGTAGATGCAAAGAAATTACGAAGTGGGCAGAAATAAGGATATTTGGATTGTTTTTCCTGCTGGCAAAAGGCAGCAGCATCTACCACCAGGTCAAGGATATGTTAGTCTTTGGTTCCAGGTATCTTTATCTGAATGAACACAGGGTAAACTTTTTTGACTGGACAGGCTGTTGGTTTTCTTATTTGTTTCTATGGTAATGGATTTAGAAAACACGACACTTCACTTCAGAAAAAATACTTTTTGTGGTTTTGAAATAAACATTGGCATCTACATTATTTCAAAATTATACTTCCATAAACTCTAAGACTAAACTTTATTTTCAGTGATTTGGACATATGTGGAAGAGTAGGTTTCTTCAAAAAAAGGAACAGTGGAAATTCTTGCAGTTCCTAAAGACACCTAAACAGTTCTTGGAACAACACAAGATTGAGAGCAAGGCAGTAAGTGTTCACAGGAACAGCTTCTTTGTCATCCTCTTTCTGATAAAGCTAACACTGTAAACACTGAAAGTTATGTTTTGGTTGCATCCCTCTCCACCACCACTGTGCTTATCTCTTAAAAACTGCAATTTACATTGGAAATGTCTAAACCATCTTCTTGAAGCTGCTTGTCAAATAAACCTGATAACACATTATGGGCTTCTATTAAATCAACAAGTTTTGTGAAAAGTAAAAGTAGTGTTTCATTACAATTTCTTTCTGACAGTGATTTACAAGGTTTCTAGATTTTTAAGTAGTCTATCTTCTTGTCATGGTTTTAAACCCAGCTGGAACTTAAGCACCACACAGCTAAACCC
>VZTJ01001443.1:9953-26501 GCA_013397795.1 Orthonyx spaldingii
GGAGAGGAGAGGAGAGGGTGGGAACTCTGGGGGAGTGGAGGGGATCAGTGGTGGATGTGGTAATGGAGAGCAAAAAGAGAGGAAAGAAAAGGAGAGAGAGACCACAAGGGACTGAGGCAGCTCCAGAGGGTCCAGGGATTGGTTTATCAGGCATAGAATGGAATGGTTTGGGTTGGAAGGGACATTAAAGCTCATCCCAGGGACACCTTCCACCATCCCAGGGTGCTCCAAGCCTCGTCCAGCCTGGCCTTGGGCACTCCCAGGGATCCAGGGGCAGCCACAGCTTCTCTGGGAATTCCATCCCCTGCCAGCAAAGAGCTGTGGCTGAGGGTTCAGGGACCAGGGAGTGGTGACACCCCTGGATAAAGCAGAGGATCTTTAAGGGCCCTTCCCACCCAAACCACTCCAGGATTCCATGAACACTGGGAATCAGCAGGTTCCGAGGGGAGGCTGATGAGGAGCAGGGGAGGAAATCAGCAGCAGGGATGATGCAGAAGGCCCAGGAGGTGACACAGCAGTGACAGCAGCACACAGAGCACACGCAGGGGCTGTGCAGGGGCCACAGGCTGGGGGTTGCTGTAAACATCCTGCCCTGAAAGGATCCTGCTTTTCCAGACTTTTCATTGTGAGTCTGGCCCGGCCATCACCTTCCCAAATGACAAATGTTCACCCCCTGGCTGACCCCCACTGTCAATCATTATTTGGGCTGAACATTCTTAGTAAAGAGTAAAGTAAAAAGTAAAGAGAGAATAAAGAGTAAAAAGAGTAAAGTGAAAAGTAAAGAGGAAAAAGTAAAGAGGAAAAAGTAAAGAGTAAAAGAGTAAAAAGTAAAGAGTAAAAAGTAAAAGAGTAGAGAGTAAAAGAGTAAAGTAAAAAGTAAAGGTAAAGAGTAAAAGAGTAAAAAATAAAGAGTAAAGTAAAAAGTAAAGAGAGAGTAAAGAGTAAAAAGTAAAGTAAAGAGTAAAAAGTAAAAGAGTAAAGAGTAAAGAGTAAAGAGCAAAGAGTAAAAGAGTAAAGAGTAAAGAGTAAAGAGAGAGTAAAGAGTAAAAAGTAAAGAGTAAAGGAAAGTAAAAGTAAAATAAACACCCTAAAGTTGTGTTTATTATTACAACTGAAATTCCTAATAGCTTTTAATGCATCTTTTTTAACCACTCCTCCAACAATTCGAAGGAAATCTTCATAAACTCCCTGTTAGCAAGAGGGGGCTGGGTGGATTACCCAGGCACATTTTCATTGCTTTATTTGCTCCAAAAGCTGTGCTCAGCCACGGCTGGAAAGCCACGGGCAGGATTTTCCTGGGATGCTCAGCTGCCCGCCTCAGTTACTCTCAGCTTTCTGTGCTTATTTCTGTGTTTGGACTGAAATAGCTCCCTATTTTTATTTCCTTACAACTTCTAGACAATGGAAAGGGTTTGCTTTTAAATCCAGGGGGTGGGAGATGGGAATATTTGAGGATTTAGAGCTCCCTTTTCATTCCATGCCGAGCAGTGACTCTCAGGAGCTTCACCAGTGCCTTATCTCCCAAAGAAACTGTTCCTCCACTGCTTCCCACTGCACAGGGTCATCAATACTCATTGAATTGTTGTCTTATAATTAGAAATTGTCCACATTTAGTGTTTGTGAGCCTGGCAGTGCCAGAGGTTAAAGACAGACACTCATTTTACTGCTCAAAAATTGCAATTTGGGCATAAAACAGAAGAAATCTGAATTTATCCTCATGGGCAGCTCAGGGAGAAGTCAAGGCTCAGCTCAGTTTGTGGTCACTGAGGTGCCATCGGTCTCCAATCACAGCCTGCCTTGGGGTTTGGTGTCCAGTTTTGGGGCTGGACACTCAAATCCCTCAAATTTGGCACTTCGAGAAGCCTTTTGGTGGAAATAATAGGAATTCTAATGCCTGGATCTGGGATTCTGCTTTTCAGTGGTTTTCAAAGTGTTCCGTGGTGGAGCAGCCTGGGAGAGTGGAAGGTGCCCCTGCCCAGGGCAGGAATGGGATTTAGGGATGGGATTTAAGGATGGGGTTTAAGAATGGGGTTTAAGGATGGGATTTAGGGATGGGATTTAGGGATGGGATTTAGGGATGGGATTTAAGGTCCCTTCCAACCCAAACCATTCTGGAATGCCAAGATTCTCTGATGCTGCGTTTAAAATCCTTAAACCAATCCTGCCACAACCTCTCTCCAAGCTCTCCAAGGCCACAGGGCACCAAGTTTGTGCTGCAGCAGGAGTGACTCAGGCTAAACACGAGGAAAACCATCCCAAGCAATAAAGAAACAAAGTTTTCAGGAGAAGTTCCACTTCACAGAAGTTTACAGTGGATTTATTGCCTCTCCAGAGCAAATTCCAGCCCCAGCAGGAATGCACAGGCCTAGCAGAAAGTGCTGCTGGAAATGACAGGGATAAAACCACTCCTGTCTTGGAAGAGGGGCCTGGAGTTGACCTGGAGTTCCCCTCTGGCTCAGCTTTTCGGAATATCCCCGTTTATCCATGGGAAACGGAGGCAGGGAGCAGGGAAAGGCCATGGCCAACGTCACGAAGCAAAACTGCAAAGCAGGACTTAGGTCTCTTCTCTGGGGGGCAAGGAAAAAGAGGGAAAATAAACAACAGCAGCAAAAGAAAAGCAACAAAGGCTTCGTTCCAGGCTTTTCCTGGCTCTTCAGGCAAGGCTTCCCTGTATTTCTCACATGTATTTGAAAGGAATATTTTCCTTCCGTTCAAGAGCTTATCAAAACCAGCTCATCTTCTACCTCAGCCTCTCCAAATCTCCGTGTCTGGATCAGAATATCCACGAATTCCAGGTTGGAGGTAATGCTGCTCCTGGCAGTGTTGGTGGTTATCACTCACTCAGCAACACTCTCAGCCCAAGGCTGCAGTAATTTAGTTCAAGGGCTCTGTTCTCAGGTGGAAGTTGCAGTCACTGCTCTCCCCCAGTTTTAGAAGTTAAAATTCAGCCTGGTTTGAACTGGTTTTGAGCCGTTAATCACTGGGAATGCTGGTGAGACTCGGCTCACATCAGGCAGATATTCCCTCTCCGTTCCTCTCCTCCGGCACCCAAACCCGGTGTTGGTGTGCAGCTTGTAAAGAATTCACTGAGACTAAACTCCCTCCCACTGAATCCCAGATTCTCTGGATGTGGAGGGAAAGGCAAGAGGATTTCATTGCTTGGATGAAATTCCTACTGAGATGAGCCCAAATCAACCCCGAGGTGAAGAGGGAAAAGTGGAAAGAGAGGCCCGGCCTGGTCCCCTAACCTGGAGCTGGCTCCAAATCCCTGTTCCCCACCCTTGTGATGGGTTAAGCCAGAGAATTCCAGGCTCTGGGACTGGTAGAAAATTCCTTTGGAACTCTCTTCTCTCATCTCCTTGTGTAAACTGGAGTTTTGACACCAAATTGAAACCACACACGCAAGGCCTGCTTGACTCGAGCTTGTCGTGTTTTCAAAGAGAGCAGCGAACCCAGCCTGATCTGTAAACAAAGAGCGTCAACTCCTTGTCAAAAAAAAAAAAAATCATAATCATAAACTGGAAAATAATCAGGTTTTGATGCAAAGTCATAATTTTCCATGGGAAAAGCTCCAAAATTCCAGGGCAGGGTATGTCAGATGGATAAAAGAGATCCAGGCCAGCTTCAAACCAGCCCACACCAGCACCAGCAGAGGCCTGGCTCTGTCAGCTCAGCCTGGACTCCTCTGCCCGTGGTTGCACCCAGAATCAGCCTCCTATTAAATCCACATTGGACAATGGCTCTGCTCCCTCTTTTCCTTTGCCCCTGGCCAATGTCTTCCCAAAAACACGACTGGATTTAGTGATCCGAGCAGCTCCTCGTGTCCCCTCCTGCCCTCGGGGTCAGCTCTGGCCGGCGGGAGGTGGAGCTGGATGGGCTTTAGGGTCCCTTCCAACCCAAACCATTCCAGAGTTTTCTGTTTTTATGGAGTTGGTGAAGGAAATTTACAGGTTTTACCCCACTGATGAGCTGAATTCTGCACCCAATCCCTTCTCCAGAGCAGAGGATCAGCAGAAGGACTGACCCACGGATTTTCCTGGGATTACAACAGGGAGCTGCCAATATCCCTGCTGAGGAATCCCTGATTTTCAGCCCCTCAGGAGGGACCTGTGTGAGGAAAGGACCCGGATCTCCACCACCTCCCATTATTAAACAACCAAGTGATGTTTTCTCCATGCAGGGAATTGGATTTTGGGTTTTAGAAGAGATCCCAGGGAGCGTTTCCCTCCCTCCTGTGCCAGTAAATGCTGGAATAGAGAGCAAAGGATGGGAGATTTTCCTCTTGACCTTTGCAAGCTCCAGAAAGGCTCCCGTTGGTGCCGCTGAAGGCTGCAGGCAGCATTGTTCCAGAGAGAAATCCCTCTGGCCCGTTCCTGGTGGAGAATGGCGCTGTTTGCTCAAGGAAACGGGGTCATCACCGGGGTTATTTTTATTGGGTGCCCTCGTTTTTAGCATCCCCACGTCAATGTGTGTCACCAACAATGCCTTGTAAAAGGATACAGCAGTCGCTAAGGAAACCTCTGCAACACCAGAGCCAAACAAACAACACAGCAGAGGCCACCGAGGGCCTGCTCCTGCAAATCTTCGCCCCTCAGGCCACAAAACTTTTTATTTTTGAAGCTGGGAGATGCTCAGACATCATCGGGGGAAATTTCCTGTGGCAGAGACTCCTTAAAAGTTTTGTGCGTTCCCCGGATGGGATCAAAGCAGCAGCAGGAGCACGGAGCTATTTCTGGGCTCTGCTGGTCGCTGATTGCTGAAAGCAGCCCTGGAATCTCTGGTGGGATATTGGATTGCACTGGGAGAACAGGAAACAACAGCGGCCTTCAGTCGCTGGCATCTGCAGGACGTGAGGGCAGAGCAGACACCTGCAGGCACCGACGGCCCCAGGATGGGCCCGGGGCTCCCAGGGTTTTCCAGGGGCTGGGAGATCTCCAGGCAAGGCTGGAGGTTGCTTCTGTCGTGGTTTATGGGCTGGGTGGGTAAATCAAGGGATTTCGTTTCCGAGGAATGACAGCCCAGCCCTTGCAGGAGTTCTGCAGGGAGGCTTTGAAATCCCAGAATCGGGGAATTCTGGAATGCTTTGGGTTCAAAGGGACCTTGAATCCCATCCAGTGCCACCCCTGCCATGGCAGGGACACCTCCCACTGTCCCAGGCTGCTCCAGCCTGGCCTTGGGCACTCCCAGGGATCCAGGGGCAGCCGCAGCTCCTCTGGGAATCCCATCCCAGCCCTTCTCCATCCTCACAGCCAGGAATTCCTTCCCAATATCCCACCCAAATCTCCTCTTTCCCAGCCATTCCCTGTGTCCTGTCCCTTCATCCCTTGTCCCCAGTCCCTCTCCAGCTCTCCTGGAGCCCCTTCAGGCCCTGGAAGGGGTTCTGAGCTCTCCCTGGAGCTTCTCCTCTCCAGGTGAACATTCCCAGCTCTCCCATCCCGGCTCCAGAGGGGCTCCAGCTCTCCGTGGCCTCCTCTGGATTTATTCCAACAGCTCCGTTTCCCTGTGAAACAGAAACCAGGATACTAACTCAGCAGATCCTTTCCTCCATGAAAAGTCCTGTTTTTCCAGGGGCCAGGAGCTCTGATCCCCCCGCAGAGACCGGACAAGAGCTGAGCTCACAGAGAGACACGAGAACACAACTTCCACCCAATCCTGGTGCTGCTGGAGATCCCTGCGGCAGCTCCAGGACATCCCTCACCCCCAGGAACTCCCCCAGCAGCCAACACGGGGTTTGTAACAAAAAGCAGGAATTTAGAACTGGAATTTTATGGAAATGACATCAGGCAGGAGAGGGGAGCCCCGCAAAGGCAGGATTTTGGGAAAATCAACAGGGCCTTGGAACTGCTGGAATTTAACACCAAAAGAATCATTCCAGAGTGAAAACCCCACAAAGCTGCTGACAATGAGGAGCAGCCTCGCTCCGCACCGGGGAGCCCCAGCAGTTTACTGGAGCTGGGATTTTAAACCAGTTCAGTTAAAAGTTGCAGGTTGCTGAGTAAATATTGATTCTTCCACTCCAAGCCAACGCAGGTCGAGCCAGGAAGGAGAAAACTCGGCCTGTCTGGGATAAACCACCGAAACAACGGTGCCTGTGATAAATTCATGTGGGCTGAAGTGAAGACCTGTGAGATTTGCAGATTAAAGGTCTCCCTTGTGAACATTTCCACGGAACCCAGGACAATGGGAGCAGGATTACAGGGTGTTACCATGACACAAACGAGCCACAGCACGGAGGACAACAAGGGTTGCCATGGAAACAGCTGATAAATGGGCACAGGCACAAAAAAATTGGCTTAATTTGCTTGTTTAAGTGGGAGGGGAACTGTTTTGATCCTGCTTAATTGCAGCTGATCCCCTTTAATTGCATTTTCTGCCATCAAGTCCAGTGTCACTGCCGGAGCAGCAACTCCAGGGATCTTTGTCAGGGGGAAACTGAGGCAAGGATGGCTGGCTGGGATAATTCCCAGCTTTTCGAGTTCTCCCTGCCTGGATTTAGCCCTTCCAGAGGGGCGAGTGCGGCAGGAAAAATCCAAACAACAAATGCACAAGGCAGGGGAGGGGGGAAAAGGTTTTCTCACCTGCTTTGCTCGAGGGAGAATAAAATCAGGCTGTGGAGAGGGGGGGTTTTGCCTTCTCCTAAATGTCCTTTCCGAGGTGTTAATGCTGATTTTGAGGCCGCAGGGAAACGAGCTCTGCTTTTAGCGGGATGGAAAAGCGGCAGCCGAGTGCGGAGAATCGGCAACCTGATTGGAATAGGAGCGACCAGACTGCGGGGCCTTTACACAGAACGGTAATTAACGCAATTAAACGGGCCCCGAGCTCGTTAAGGGCGTTCGTGTGCGCCGGGGAAATTCTCCTCTGGTTTTGTACCCCGAGTGCTGAAGGTGAAAGGAGCAGGGCCCATAAAAGCTGCACTTCTGGGGTCAGTGCGTGAGAAAGGTTCAGGCATTCCGTGGGAAGTTTGGGTGTTTGGGGAGGTTTAGCACGGGAGAGGCTCCGGAATCAGCACCAGGAGCACTCGAATCGTGGAGCAGATCCATGGGGGAGCTGCAGAAACCCTCCCCTCCCAGCAGGAGAGAGTCCTTCAGCATCCCAAGGTCTGCCCAGGCAGGGGAATGCCCAAATGGGGCAGGGAAATGTCCAAATGGAACAGGGGAATGTCCAAATGGAGCAGGGAAATGTCCACACAGAGAAGGGAAATATCCAAATGGAGCAGGGAAATGTCCAAATGGAACAGGGCAGTGTCCAAAGGGGGCAGGGAAATGCCCAAAAGGAGCAGGGAAATGTCCAAAAGGAGCAGGGGAATGTCCAAAAGGAGCAGGGGAATGTCCAAAAGGAGCAGGGGAATGTCCAAAAGGAGCAGGGGAATGTCCAAAAGGAGCAGGGGAATGTCCAAAAGGAGCAGGGGAATGTCCAAAAGGAGCAGGGGAATGTCCAAAAGGAGCAGGGGAATGTCCAAAAGGAGCAGGGGAATGTCCAAAAGGAGCAGGGGAATGTCCAAAAGGAGCAGGGGAATGTCCAAAAGGAGCAGGGGAATGTCCAAAAGGAGCAGGGGAATGTCCAAAAGGAGCAGGGGAATGTCCAAAAGGAGCAGGGGAATGTCCAAAAGGAGCAGGGGAATGTCCAAAAGGAGCAGGGGAATGTCCAAAAGGAGCAGGGGAATGTCCAAAAGGAGCAGGGGAATGTCCAAAAGGAGCAGGGGAATGTCCAAAAGGAGCAGGGGAATGTCCAAAAGGAGCAGGGAAATGTCCAAATGGAGCAGGGAAATGTCCACACAGAGAAGGGAAATATCCAGAAGGAGCAGAGGAATGCCCAAATGGAGCAGGAGAATGCCCAAATGGAGCAGGGCAGTGTCCAAAAGGAGCAGAGAAGTGTCCAAAAGGAGCAGGGAAATGTCCAAAAGGAGCAGGGGAATGTCCAAAAGGAGCAGGGAAATGTCCAAAAGAAGCAGGGGAAATGCCCAAAAGAAGCAGGAAAGGCCCACACTGGGCCTGGGCTCTGTCCTGTGGAGGCTGCTCTGGGAAAAAAAGTGAGTTCAGCTCCCAAAATCCCACCTGCAGGGAATTTCCTTCCCAGATTCCCTCCACGGACGCCTCCTACCCGATCATCCCCTAAATTTAGCTCCCTTTCAGCACACATCGTTTGGTTTCAGCAGCCGGAGTGGGGATGACATTTTCTTGGACTCTGGGGTGGCACTGACAGCATGGCCCGGCCTAACATTTTTCCAAGCTTTGGAAAAAAAAAAAAATAGAAAAACCCCAAATGAAAAAATTCCCATGACACATTGTGCTCTCTGCACTGGGAAGGATTAAAAGCAGCTCGTCAGCACACGCCCTGCATGTCCTAATTAACTCCTTTCCTCGTGGCTTTGAGGGATTTTTTTTTTTTCCGGCTCCCTGCAAGGGGATGGATTTCACCTCACGGAGCTGGAATCGTGCCATGGATGTCACTCCAGGCAGGATCACACCTCAGGGGATTTACAGACTGCAGGATTTCAGCTGCACAAAGGTCGAACAAATCCTGGGAAGGGGAGCGGGAAACAGGAGCTGGGAGATGGAAAATTCTCCTCGTTGGGGGTGTTTGGAGGTGCCGTGGTCACCTCTGGAGAGGGGACAAACACTTCACACTCACTCATCCCCACACCCAGACTCCAAATATCCCCATTCCCAGCGAAGGGATTGGGTTTTACACAGGGAACAGCCGGGAACAGCCACCTGATTTCATTCCACATTGAAGGCTCGGATTCCTCTTGCACGACGACAACGAAACTTGTTCTACCAGAGCCCTCCTCTCCCTCCTCATATTTGTCCAAGGAAGATTTTAAAGCTTTTTTTTTTTGGTCCTTGCAGAGCTGCTGGGACATTCTGTTGTCCCAGGATTGCTGTTTTAGCTCCCAGATGTGCTGGGATAAGTGGTTTGACTCTCAGGACATCATTCTCCAGTTTTAAAGGAGTGCACTCCCCGCAAAACTCTGAAATATTTGGTTTCTGTGCTCTTCTTCTTTCCTTTTGGAGAGGAAATCCTAAAAAAAAACCCACACACTGGACTTCCAGTCACTGTGGAAGTGGTTTCCTACTCAGATAAATAAATTGGTGTGAGAATAGAGAAGGTTGAGCCATCCCAGTCCCAGCCCAGGGATTTCTCGTGTGGCAGCACAAAGCTCCGGCTTTGATCTGCACCAGGGATCCTCCTGGGGAAAAGATTCCGGCAGCAACCAGAAAAGTCCATCCACAGCTTCCTGAAAATGATACTGCAGCACCATGGAATTGTTCAGGTTGGAAAAGACCTTGAAGGCCACAGAGTCCAACCTTTCCCCAGCACTGCCAAGGCCACCCCCGAATGTCCCCAAGTGCCACCTCCATCTCTGAAACCCCTCCAGGGATGGGGACTCCAAACCTCCCTGGGCAGTTCCAAGGCCTGACCACCCTTTCCATGAGGAAATTCCTGCTGATGTCCACCCTGAGCCTCCCCTGGCCCAGCCTGAGGCCGTTCCCTCTCCTCCTGTCCCTGTTCCCGGGGAGCAGAGCCCGACCCCCCCGGCTGCCCCCTCCTGTCAGGGAGTTGTGCAGAGCCACAAGGGCCCCCTGAGCCTCCTTTTCTCCAGGCTGAGCCCTTTCCCAGCTCCCTCAGCCTATCCTGGGGCTCCAGACCCTTCCCCAGCTCCTTCTCCCACCTTTCCTGCTAAATCACTTTCCTGTTCCTCCTGTTTAATTGTGTAACTTCACTGTCTGGAAGCAAGAGATGAATCCCAAGGATTTTCCTTCTCCTCCCAGCCGTGATTTGCTGTTTTCTCATGGAAAGCCAAAAGCCAAAAACAATTCTAGAGACTCTGGTAGGGTTCAGTCTTAGGGTTTTTAGCTGAAAAAACCGGAATATTCTGAATCCAGGGATGGGAATGTAGCTGGAACCACTTCCAAAGGGAGGCCCAAGCTTGTTAAACGAGAGGATAACCAGGAAGTTTTTATAATTGCCTCAATTATGGATGAACCACATCCATTTTGCATTTGAAAGGAGATTAAAGGCATGCTCTGGGTTCAAACATCATCCCACGCTGGTGTCATTTCTTGGTATGACAGAAATCTTCGCTCCTGAAGGCTTCACAGAAGTCCCCTGGATTTTGAGGGTCATGAAATGAAATTCCAGCTGCTTCCAAGGTGCTCCTTTCACAGCCCAGCACGTGAGGATTGGCTGAAGGGGAAGATTTGCCAGTAACTTGGGAAGGAGTGACCTTCTGGGTTCCACAGAAACCCTGGGACACAGAGGGAAGAATGAGAAGCCCAGAGCAGAAACAGAAAACTTGTGCAACAGAGGAATTCAAGCAAATTCCTGCCGGTCCCTGTGAGCAGGAGCTCCCACTTGAAGGAGATGTGGAAAGGCAGGGACTGGAGATGGGAGTCAGTGAGGAGGTGACAAGGTGACACCAGAGGGTGAAAAAACCCAGACTGGAACAGAAACCAGGCAGAAAATATCAGTGGCATTGGAAAAATCCCAATTTTCAGTCTTAATCCCAGCACCTCAGTTCTAGATGATGAATTTGTGCGTGGAACCCCCGCCCTGGTGGGACTGGGATCAGGCAGAAAATATCAGTGGCATTGGAAAAATCCCAATTTTCAGTCTTAATCCCAGCACCTCAGTTCTAGATGATGAATTTGTGCGTGGAACCCCTGCCCTGGTGGGACTGGGATCAGGCAGAAAATATCAGTGGCATTGGAAAAATCCCAATTTTCAGTCTTAATCCCAGCACCTCAGTTCTAGATCATGAATTTGTGCATGGAACCCCCACCCTGGTGGGACTGGGATCGTCGCAGGGGCTCGGGGCGCTCCCACCAGGTGGGAGTTGAGTTCCTCAGTTTTTTTTTTCCTCTCAGGTTTTCCTCAGGGAGCCCCAGACGTGCCTGGGATTAGCCCACTCCCTTCCAATGACCTTTCCTGCAGCACGTTTGGGATATTCAGAGGCGCTGGATCTGGGGCAGAGCCGTTCATCCCTGCAGCCAGGAAGTTGAGACGCAGCCAACTCCGAGCAACTTTTTTGTTGGGGTTTTTTTGTTGTTGTTTTGTTGTTTTCCTTTTTTTTTTTTTTTTTTTTTTTTTTTTTTTTTTTTNTTTTTTTTTTTTTTTGCGCTGTGAGCGATGCCAAGAGATTGGAAAGGACAATCAGCAGCAGGAGCCAGAGCCAGGCCAGGAGAGAAGTGCCTGGAAAAACAGAGGGAGCCCCTGGCTGCCCTGCTCAGGGGTCAGGGGCCAAGGGCTGCTCGGCCTCCTCGGGGCGGGGGACGTTTGAATGCCGGGATCCTCTGCCCAGAGCACGATCCCACGGACCCCACCTCTGCTTGCAGTGGGAAGACAGAGCTCCAGCAGCCTCTGACGTGGGAAGTGACGGGAATGGGAGAGAGCTGAGGGCAGCCCGAGCCGCCTCTAAGCGATTGAACAGCTGGGGAGCGGCAGAGGCCACGGCCACGGCCGTCGTTCCGTGGCTTTGGGAGCTGCAGCAGCTTCCGAGGGATTCAGCCAACCCAAGGGATGCTCCCTGGTGCCTGTGGGAACCCCAGACCCCAGCAGTTCCTTGGGGGGATTGGTTTGTGAAGGCCCCAGAGAGCACCCAGGGAAGGGAGGTGAAGGTTTTTGGGATGACGTTGGTGAGGTTGGCTTCGCCACATTCACTTTTATTTCATCTCCTGGGGGAACACTCAGGGAAAAACCCATTTTAAACCTTCTGGAGCTAAAGGGTCTTTACTGGGAGGGGGTGAGGGTGGGGAGGGAATTCCCAGAGGAGCTGTGGCTGCCCCTGGATCCCTGGGAGTGCCCAAGGCCAGGCTGGAGCAGCCTGGGACAGTGGGAGGTGGCCCTGCCATGGCAGGGGTGGCACTGGGTGACTTTTAAGTTCCCTTCCCACCCAAATCGTTCCATGATCCTATGAAATACCTTCCATCACAGGACCCTTCTCAGGAAAAGAAACATTTTAGCTTTTTTTTCCAAGGATTTCCAGATGATCTCCAGCTCTCTTGGAAGGGACAGCTGCACTTTGCCAGGCTCAGTGGTGATTTCATTTCTGCCTCTGAGATTTTAACAACAGAGGATAAACAGATCAGTCCTGTTAGATGGGATGTGGGGAAGAAATTCTTCACTGAGAGCATGGAGAGGGGCTGGGATGGAATTCCCAGAGGAGCTGTGGCTGCCCCTGGATCCCTGGAAGTGCCCAAGGCCAGGCTGGAGCACCCTGGGACAGTGGGAGGTGGCCCTGCCCTGGCAGAGGGTGGCACTGGATGGAATTTAACATCCCCTTCCAACCCAAACCATTCCAGGATTCCAGTTATGCCATTTTTAAATAAAAACCAGTGAATTCCAAACTGTACAAACCCCTCCTTGTTCCCATGGATTTGTACAGGTAGAGCTTTCAACAAAAAGCCAGAGGAAATGTGTTCCTGCCCTAAAGAAATGTGCTGGGTGTTCCCTGGGGCAAGAACTTTTGGAGGAACCTTTTAATGAGCTCAGGAGAAACATTTCAGCACCAAAAACCTGCAAAAAAGAACCCATGAAACTGTGCTTTCCACTGAAATCCTCTCCCTTCAGCCAAATATCTTTGCATTTCTCCCTTCTAAATCCCAGTCCTGGCCTTTTCCTTCTGGTGGGGGCAATCCCAGAGCTTTGTGCTGTGCTGGAGAGTTCAGCAATCTCTGTCCTTGTCTAAACTTTGTACTGCAGCCCTTGTTTATGAGCTGTCTGCAGAGGGGCTGGGAATCAATGGAGCATTGTTCAATAAATAATAAAAGCCAGACAGCACCAGGTTCCTTTTCATCCCCGGCTTTTCCCGTAGGAGACAACGATACGAAAATTCCTGCCGGGTGGGAACACGGCTTCCTCCTCTCTGGAGTGGGATTTAACCTCACCAAATTCACTCCCACTGACACCACATCAGTGGAGGCAATTTGTGGCATCACACAAACATAAAGTTGCTTCGTAAGATGGGATTTTGGTGTGATTTAAACCCTTTCCTGGTTGTGCTGGAGGAAGCTGTAATGAATTCCTGTCAGGGAATATACAGAAGTTCTCTCTATATAAGTTTTGATATATTTTGCTTCATGTTTAACAGAAAAGGATTGAACAGCCCTTTCTGGGTCACCCCACTTGTGCTGGAGAGGCAAATTTGAGGGGTTTCCTCCTCCTCCTCCTCTCAGTTTATCCCAGTTCCAGAGCAAGGGGTGGCTCTGGCCCATTGAAAATGTTCAGATTTTACTGCTCCTTGTGCAAAACTCAAAGAATTGTGCTGCTCATCCTTCCCTGGGTTCCCTTCTCATCACTGACACTGGGTTCCATCATCCCTGAAAACACCAGGATGAAATGTGGAAGGGGTTTAAGGAAAAATTCCCTGGAAGTGTTGAAAGCTGAGGAGTTGTGGCCCTCTGGGATGAGGCTGAGTGGGCAGGGTGGGATTTGGCCTTGATCTCGGAGATCTCCTCCAACCTCAGTGATTTTGTGAATTAAACCTTGGATCTTCCCAAAACTCCTCTTACTGAGCAGCACAACTGGGGACAAACCCACTGGCTCCTGTCATTCCAGGAAATTCCCTTTTTTTAATGAAATAATTCTCTTTTTGAACCCAAGTCCAAAATTTCAGCCTTTGCCCTGAAGTTTTTTCATTTTTCTGCACTTTCCTAGGTCAGGTGTCCCCTGCCCATCCCCATCAGCCTCAGCCTCCTCATTAATTCATGAGTTTGATAAGATTTAATGGGAAAAGGCTCTAAGATAACATGGGATCACCTCTTGGAATAGGAGATAAGTGATATTAGGAATGAAATGGTTCATAAATCACCTTTATCTGCACGGCTGGATGGGATTAAAGGATCCAGGTCACAGAGATAAGGACAAACCCTCACCTTGGCATTGGTTAAAACACTCAGGCGTAGCAGCTGAGCCACCCCAAATCCACCTGAGGGTGGGCAGCAGGTAAGAAATGAGGCCAGGGGGCAAATTTGGCTGGGTTGGATAAAATTCCAGCTGTTCACAACCTCAGCCTGGGTGATGTGAGGATGGATGTGGCTAAAAGCTGGAATGTCTGTAAGTCCTGCCAGAGAAATCCCACCCGGAGCTTTGCATTGGGGTTTTCATTGCAGCAACCTCCTCCAAGGGTGTGTGGGATTCCTGAGGTTAAAGTGGGAGATAGAATTCAAAATCTGTCTCTCTATATAAATGCATATATTTCTATTTTATATATATGTATGTAATTTTTAAATATAAAATTTAATATTAAATATTTTAAAAACCAGGTAAAAATGGGATGTTCAGGGGCCAAATCCACATTTCCAGTCTTGGCTGGATCGTTCTTATGATCCAGGACTGGGAATTTATGGCAGGTTTTAGCTGGGAAAACTCCAGCCAAGCCTGGAAGTGTCTGTTCTGCTCTGCCCCATCTCCCCCAGAAACCAGCTGGGATTTTAACCAACGTGCTCTGGAGAATCCCAGGTCTCCAGAATATCGCTGCATCCATGGAGGAAAAGGAATCCTAACCCAAAATATTCGGAAAATGGCAAAGAGGAGGCTCTGTGGCTGAACTTCTCCACCCAGACTCGGGGGCTCCAAGAGCAGGATTTGGGAGCAGCCCCACAAGCTCTGCCCCATTCCCAGCCCTGCTCCGAGGAGGGGCTGGCATGGAGGTGCTGAGAATGCTCTGGACCATCCCAGGAATCGAGGACGGGGAACAAGTTCCTAAATGAGGCTTCCCAATCTTTCCAGGGACAGCCAGGGCAGGTCCCCATCACCCCCCCAGCCTCAACCACAACCTGGCATTCCCAGCAGGAGCTGCAGGAATTGTGCAGCTCCCACGATTTCAGCGTTTTGTCTCCCCAAATGAGTAGAAAATCAGGCCTAATGATGGAAATTTCTCTGAGCAACCTGATATTTCAGAGCCTCCCAAACACAGAGGGGGAGAGATAATGATGGCAATAAAATCAGAGCCCTGATCCAAAGTGTGACCAGTTCCATGCAGTCCCTGCCGCCTGCTCTTCACCCTAGATGACTCCAATACTTTTTAAATTTACCTAGAAAAACATTTCGTTTATTTTGGGGTTTTTTTTTGTGGCGGCCATACGAAAGATTTGCAAAGAAACGTGGGGAATTTCTGGGGGTGTCGCACAGCCCGAGTTCCAGGTAAGATGCTCGGATAAAGAGACGCTCTGGGAGAGGAGGGAACAGCTGAGGTGGGACACACAAATCACGGCATGGAATCAAAGCATGGAATTCTGGAGTGGTTGGGGTGGGAAGGGAGCTTAAATCCCATCCAGTGCCACCCCTGCCATGGGCAGGGACAACTCCCACTGTCCCAGGGTGATCCAAGCCCCGTCCACCCTGGCCTTGGACACTTCCAGGGATCCAGGGGCAGCCACACCTCAGGGCTCTCCAAAACCCACATGATTTTCCCAACAGAGGAGAAACGGCTGATTCAGAGCAAAGGAAAAAGCCCTTTTGTCCTTCTCTCTCCCATCCGGGACTGTGTGTTTAATTAATCCACACCTTCATGAAGATTTTGAGGCCCTCAGGGGTTCCAGAGCCTCCTCTGCCTTGTCCCTGAGGAAGGGGAAGGAGCGAGGGAAGGGAAGAGGGGAAGGAGCGAGGGAAGGGAAGAGGGGAAGGCAGCGCCGGAGGGGAGGGAAGGGAAGGGAAGGGAAGGGAAGGGAAGGAGGCTGTTGCTGATGTTTTCTCAGGTGCAGGGGAGGGTGACGCCGTCCCAGGCAAGGACATCAAAGCAGGGAGACCCTCCCCAGGCTGCCGGGCCGGGCGGGGCCGCGCCGGAGCCGGGCACTGACTCAGAGTGACGGGAGCCGGGTTTGTGTCAGCCGGAATGGGAAGGAGCCTTTGTTTGGGAAACCTTTGCAACTCCCCGGGTGAGTTCATCCCGCTGAGGTCAGCGGGAGAAACGCATCGGGGTCAGGTGGAGAAACCGCCCTGGCTTTAAACTGCGGGGTTCGGGGATGTTCGTGGGGGATTGGGGTGTGCCGGGAGCAGGTCCCTCCCAGCAAGGGGGTGCTGAGGGCGATCAGATCCTGATCCAGGGCCTTTCCTTTATGGACTCGGGTCCTTCCATCCCAAACCTTCATTCGGGCAAGGGCAGCACCTCCAGAAGTGCCTTGGTGGGGTGTCTGCAGTGCCAGCTCCGTGCTGGAGCCACCAATCCCGTGGGAATGAGGAATAAACACCAGCACCAGGGTTACCCCCGAAACGGGGGCTTGGGTTTGGAGCGCTCTGAGGGAGATTGGGAATCCTGAAGTGAGGGTTTGGAGCACTTGGGAATCCTGAAATGAGGGTTTGGAGCACTCTGAGGGAGACTGGGAATCCTGAAGTGAGGGTTTGGAGCACTTGGGAATCCTGAAGTGAGGGTTTGGAGCGCTCTGAGGGAGACTGGGAATCCTGAAGTGAGGGTTTGGAGCACTCGGGAATTCTGAAGTGAGGGTTTGGAACACTCAGGAATCCTGAAGTGAGGGTTTGGAGCACTCTGGAATCCTGAAGTGAGGGTCTGGAGTGCTCCCAGGGGGATTGGGAATTCTGAAGTGAGGG
>VZTJ01001443.1:51762-65662 GCA_013397795.1 Orthonyx spaldingii
TTTTTGGAGGGAAAAAAATCCCGCTTGTAAAGAATTCTCTTGAAGGATGCCGCTCGGCTCTTGTAAGGTGTGTTCTCTCCCAGTAAAACCTCGCTGGGGGACCCCGGGTTTGCATTTCTTCGCCGAGAATGTCTGGTAACAGGAGCTGCGGAAGGAACGGCCGTGCCTTGCCCAGGCCCGGGAGGGGACAGATGTTCGCCTCAGCCAGCAAGGTTAATCCCGGCTAATTTCAGGGCAATCATGTGGCAATTGTGCTGATTCATTGTTAAAACGCGCTGGATGAGGGCGCTGGGATGGCACGGACACCTCGCTCGGAGCAGCCGCTGCCTCCGGGGTTTTCATTCTCCCCGGGCAGCTCCATTACCTGAACTTTCTCTGCCCAAATCTCCCTTCTCCTCACCAATCTTCAGCCAAAATGACCTTTTTGGGCTACGCCTGCACACTCCCAGGGCAGTTTTAGCACCAAGCTGCTGGATCGGGTCCTTTTGAGCACTAAAAATTCACTCTCGAGCTAAAATCTTATTTCTGGGTGCTTCAGGCTTTCTAGAAAAGCACAAACACCTCCCAAAAAGTGCAATTTCCTGCCAACTTGTTGGCATTTGCCAATTTGCCACCACTTCAGTCTCATTTTCGGAATGGTTTTGTGAGCCAGGGGCTGCCATCAAAGACCATGGAAGAGACCTCAGCATCCAGGGCTCCATCCTCATCCTTTCTCCTCCTTTAGAGGGAGCCGGGATAAAGATGTGAATGCCTGGAATGAGGATTGGGTTGGGATGGACATTTGGGTTTCCATCCAAGCCGGGGCTCTCGGGTGTTGCCTCTTTGAGTCCGTGTGTGACCTTCGAGGGGTTGGGTGGTTGGAGTTTCTGTTCCTTGGGGTGCTGCTCGTGTCTCCAGCTCAGAGAATCCCGGAACTGCAGAATCCTGGAGTTGTGGGATCACAGAGTTACAGAATCCCGGAGTTGTAGAATCTTAGAATTGTGGAATTATAGAAACCTGGAATTCTGAGTGATAGAAGTTATCTTGTAGAAATGTGGAATTATAGAAACCTGGAATGGTTTGGGTTGGAAGGGACCTTAAATCCCATCCCATTCCACCTCCCACAATCCCAGGGTGCTCCAACCTGGCCTTGGACACTTCCAGGGATGAGGAATCCGCAGCCTTCTCTGGGCAACTTTGCCCTCCAAGTAAAGAATTTCTTACCTAAATCTCTCCTTTTTTAGCTTAAAACCATTCCCAGTTATTCTGTGGATAGAAAAAGTCGCTCTCCCACTTTTTTATAATTCATTTTTCAGCACCAGAAGGGGCTGTGAGGTCTCCCTGGAGCCTTCTCTTCTCCAGGCTGAGCTCTCCCAGCTCTCCCAGCCTGGCTCCGCGGCAGATTTTGGAACATTTTCCCTTCAGCATCTCCTTTTCCCTCTGTGCCTCCCCCTCCTGCGGCGGGTCTGAGCCGAGCCTGGCTCTCCCCGGTGCCGGGGGAGGTTTTGGCCCGGGCTGGGCTCCGTGGCCGTGCTCTGACCCTGCCGTGCCTGTGTCCCGCAGCCGAGGTGGTTCGGTGCCTGAACAGCGCGCTCCAGGTGGGCTGCGGAGCCTTCGCCTGCCTGGAGAACTCCACGTGCGACACGGACGGGATGTTCGACATCTGCAAGTCCTTCCTCTACAGCGCGGCCAAATTCGACACTCAGGTACGGCCCGGGCTCCGAGGGGGCGAGAGAAAACCCGGCCGGGAGTGAAACCCGGCTGAGAATCAAACCTGGCCGAGAATAAAACCCGGCTGGGAATCAAACCTGGTGAGAATAAAACCCGGCTGGGAATCAAACCTGGTGAGAATAAAACCCGGCCGAGGACCAAACCTGGTGAGAATAAAACCCGGCCAGGAGTGAAACCCGGCCGAGAATCAAACCTGGCCGAGAATAAAACCCAGTCGAGACTCAGACCTGGCCGAGAAAAAATCCGGCCGAGAATAAAACCCGGCCGAGGATCAAACCTGGTGAGAATAAAACCCGGCTGAGACTCAAACCTGGCCGAGAATAAAACCCGGCCGAGGATCAAACCTGGGGAGAATAAAACCCGGCTGAGAATCAAACCCGACCAAGAATAAAACCAGGTCGAGACTCAAACCTGGCCGAGAAAAAATCCGGCTGAGAATAAAACCCGGCTGAGAATCAATTCAGCCGAGAATCAAACCTGGCCGGGAAAAAACCCAACCAGGAATAAAACCCGGCCGAGGATCAAACCCGGCTGAGGATCAAACCCGGCCGAGAATAAATCAGAATAAAATCGGAGCCGCCTTTTCACGCCCCCGACAGGTCCTGCGGGTTCTGAAGCACGTGCTCAATGCCTGCCTGAATTTAAGCTGCGCTTTGGGCTGGGTTAACCCTTCCCTCCCTGCAGCCCTTCCTGCTGCCGGGCTGCTGCTCTCAGCCGCGATTTTTGGCTCCGGTCGCATCCTCCAGGGTTCTTTTTCCACCCGCTCCCTGCTCCGTGTGAGGACTTGACAAGGAGGCGGAGAGCGAGGTTTCCTCTCCAGGAGGAAATGGAAATGTTCTTCTGACAGAATGAATCTCCTGACTGTGTGCCCTGGCACAGGGCTGGGCTGTGAGCTGGGAATTTCTGGGTCTGGGAATACGAGGTCGGATCGGCCTCTCCGGGGCTGCAGGGACAATAAATGGGATCATTTTGGAGGGCTGTGCTCTGCCCAAGGCCCTTTTCCTCTCTGCTTTCCTCCCAAAACTCACACAGCCCTCTGCTCTCTGAGCTCCTGCTCCCAAGGGGAAATTTAAAAGCTCCTAAAGGCTCCTAAGCCAGGTGTTTAAATTGATGTCAAATCGACCTGTGGGGACAGAACTGCCCCATCCCTGCTCCTGGCACTTCCAGGTCAAAGATTTCCATTGCCTAAATCTTTTGGGAATGGCAGCTCTGGACATCCCAACTGCTGAGAGTGAGAATTGGGAAAATTCAGGTCCCATTCCCTGGGAAGGAAGGGACTGCAGGAGGGGAATTAATCCACAACCCTTCCCCTCCTGCTGGATTCCCTGGAATTCCGGGGCGGCTCAAGGCGTTTTTCCTTCCCTTTGCAGGGAAAAGCTTTCGTGAAGGAAAGCCTGAAGTGCATCGCCAACGGCGTGACCTCCAAGGTGTTCCTGGCCATCCGCAGGTGCTCCACGTTCCAGAGGATGATCTCGGAGGTGCAGGAGGAGTGCTACAGCAAGCTGGACATGTGCGGCATCGCCCGGCGCAACCCCGAGGCCATCACCGAGGTGGTGCAGCTCCCGCAGCACTTCTCCAACCGGTACGAGGGGCTTTTCCTGGGAATGGGAACGCCAGGGGCAGGAATGGCAGGGGCCGAGCTCATTCAATGCTTGCGAGTCCTAAAAAAGCTCAGCCCAGTGAAGTTCTCTGCCTCCTCAAACCCCTGGGCAGTTCCGGCAGCTTTCTGCCTTCTCTTTTTGGGAAGTGCATTTATTCCTCCTTTGGGAAATACATTTCTTTCTCTTTTTGGGAATGACACTTATTTCTCCTTTTGGGAAATACATTTATTTATCCTTTTCAGAAATATATTTATTTATCTTTTTGGGAAATACTTTTATTTCTCTCTTTGGGAAATACATTTTTTTTATCTTTTTGGGAATGACATTTATTTCTCTTTTTGGGAAATACATTTTTTCTCCTTTGGGGAAATACATTTATTTATCTTTTTCAGAAATACATTTCTTTATCTTTTGGGGAAATACACTTATTTCTCCTTTTGGGAAATATATCTATTTATCTTTTTGAGAAATACACTTTTTCTCCTTTTGGGAAATGCATTTGCTTATCCTTTTGGAAAATACACTTATTTCTCTCTTTGGGAAATACATTTATTTCTCTTTTTGAGAAATACACTTATTTCTCCTTTTGGGAAATACACTTTCTCTCCTTTTGGGAAATACATTTGTTTATCCTTTTGGAAAATACACTTATTTCTCTTTTTGGGAAACACATTTATTTATCCTTTTGGGAAACACATTTATTTGGGTTTTTTTTGGGAAATACATTCATTTCTCTTTTTGGGAAATGCACTTATTTCTCTTTTTCAGAAATATATTTATCTTTTTGGGAAATACATTTATTTATTTTTTTGGGAAATACACTCATTTCTCCTTTTGGGAAATACATTTAAAAGCATCTCCAGAGGAGAATCATTAAATGAACCAGACATCCCTTGCTCCAAACCTGGAGTTTGTTTAAACGTTAATTTTTTTGGTTTGAGTGCAGTACAGTGGTGAATGACCCCAAATCAGGCTGGTTAATTGGGCATCTCTGGCACATTGAGCACTTCAGAGCTGCTGGAGAATCACGGAGTCAGGGAATGGTTTGGGTGGGAAGGGACCTTAAATCCCATCTCATCCCACCCGTGCCGAGGGCAGGGACAGCTCCCCCTGTCCCGGGGGGCTCAGGGCTCCCTCCAGCCCGGCCTCCTCCATCCCCTGCACCCTCATTCACTTCTCCAGCCTGCAGCCATCCCCTCGCTGGGCTTTACAGGAGTCCTTGTCCTCCAGGTCACCAAACTGCTCCAAAAAACCAGGAAAAGCGAAAGGAAGCGACAAACCCGACCCCGTGCAACCCCGCTGTGCCACCATCCGGCGTTCCTCACTTCTGGGGACACTCTGGGCTCTCGCTGCTCTGCTCTGGGGTTGTCTCCTGCTCCTCCTGCCCGCAGGGACGGGGCTGCCTGGCTCCTTCCCCGAGCCCAGGACTGCCCCAGCCCCGTCCTCCAAGGACAAGGGACACAGGAAGGCTCCAGGGAGCTGCTGCAGCCTGCGCAGTCACGCTGCAAGGGCAGGGATTTCTCCCTCCAAATCCTGGAACAATCAGTGCTGAGTCTTGTGATTGGGATAAAAGGGACCTTTTGGAGCAGTTGGAGTAAATCAGCTCCAGGACTGGAGCGCAAGCAGAGCCAGGACGCCTGGCCTGGCTGTGCCCGAGGCCTCGGCTCCTCTGGGGTGGCTTTTGATGGGATCCAGGAGCATCCCAAACCCCCAGGCCTGTCCTGGGACAGGTGTGCAGGTGATAAACACGTTTTATGTTGCATCAACCAGCATAAATTTATTCAGAGAATCCCGGAATATCCAGAGTTGGAAGGGACCCACAAGGATCATGGAAATCCAAGTCCCGTTATGGAAATCCTGTTGTAGATGGAGAAATTTTTTTCTAGCAAATGGCACTTGTGGGAAGGCAAAATCGTACTGGGAGGGAGGTAAAAATGAGACTTGTCTGCCTTTCCCCCCCCCAAGCAAATTTGGAAGAGGTTTTCTTGAGGGTTGGGAGAGGAGCAGCAGCTCTGTGGCATTCCCAGGTTAAACTGGGGGATGGTGGAGACCCTTGGAGGGGCCACGGGGCACTGGGGCAGTGCTGGGGATGCTCCTCTGACAGGACCAGGCCCTGGAACTGCCCCCACGCCCGAGGAGAGGATGTTGTGACACGGTGAGGAACAAAAGCAGCAGGATTTCCCAGCCCCAGTTCACGCTGAGGGCTCCCAGAGCATCCTGCTTTCCCAGCCCCTGGCACAATCAGAATGTGCCACTTGGCCTGGGCCGCCCAGGGGAAGTAGTTAAAGGTCATTGCAGCTTCCTGTGATTTAATCTCAGGGCAGGAGCAGCAGGGGAGGAAAATCTGCTCACAGCCCAGCCCCTGACAGGCGCTGGAGAAGTGTCCGAGCGCAGCTCCAGCCGTGGGGGTGGACGGGGTTTGTGTCCCGCCCTGGTTTGAGCTGGGTCTGTGTCCAGTCCATATTTGAGCTGACTCAGTGTCCAGCCCTGGTTTGAGCTGGGTCTGTGTCCAGCCCTGGTTTGAGCCGGGTCTGTGTCCAGCCCTGGTTTGTGTCCGGCCCTGCTCTCAGCTGGGTGTGTGGCTGGCCCAGCTTTGCTCATCACCACTTCAGACCTGGCTCCAGCCCTGNATTTCAGCTGGGTCTGTGTCCAGTCCGTATTTGAGCTGACTCAGTGTCCAGCTGTGGTTTGAGCCGGGTCTGTGTCCAGCCCAGATTTGAGCTGGGTCTGTGTCCAGCCCTGGTTTTAGCTGGGTCTGTGTCTGGCCCAGATTTGAGCCGGGTCTGTGTCCCGCCTTGATTTTAGCTGGGTCTGTGTCCGGCCCAGATTTGAGCTGGGTCTGTGTCCAGCCCTGGTTTGTGTCCGGCCCTGATTTCAGCTGGGTCTGTGTCCAGTCCGTATTTGAGCTGACTCAGTGTCCAGCTGTGGTTTGAGCCGGGTCTGTGTCCAGCCCAGATTTGAGCTGGGTCTGTGTCCGGCCCAGATTTGAGCTGACTCAGTGTCCAGCCCTGGTTTGAGCTGGGTTTGTGTCCAGCCCTGGTTTGTGTCCAGCCCTGGTTTGTGTCCGGCCCTGCTCTCAGCTGGGTGTGTGGCTGGCCCAGCTTTGCTCATCACCACTTCAGACCTGGCTCCAGCCCTGCTGAGCCGGGCTCACAGCGAGCCAGAGCCTGGTCCCTTTGTGCAGCTCCAACTCTGACCTCACCCGACCTTCCCTGGCTGCTCCAAAGGCCGGGGCTGAGAGCTGGAAAAGGACATTGAATGGGAACTCTCATTTCCCTCTTCCTTCCCCTCCTCCCCCTCCAGGTTACTCTCCTCCCTGCCCCTGTGGAAAAATGTCACCATGACCTTAAAGTGCTCTAAAATAAGTTCCCCGACGTCCTTTCGGGCAGAAATCCCAGCAAATGTGGGACTGCTCCTCCTTTTCCCAACTTGCTCTCCCTGGGAAGAGGTCCCCCGGTGCAGTGAGGTGCCGGGTGCTCTCCTGGCCATGCTCCTGGGGCTGTGCTGGCTCTGCCCGGGCCCTGTGAGGAGCATTCCTGGAGGAATTCTCAGCAGGGCTGGGGATGCAGAGCAGCTCCATTTCCTGGCTGCTCCTTGGACAAGGAATTTGTGCCCAGGGCTGCTGGAAGGGGAAGATGCAGCTGGAGAGGAGGCAGGGGAAGCCTGGCTCGGGGTTTCATGCCTGGTGGGCTTGGAAGTGACAATGGACTGTGTGTCCTGAAGATCTGTCCCGAGGGAATCCAGGGATCTGCCAGGCTTGGACTGAGCTGCTCCTGCCCCTTCTGGTCCTTGGAAAGGCTGTGCAGGGAAAAGGAGGGAGAGGGACAAGAGGGAAGGGTGCCCCCGGGGTGGATCCGCTCACGGCTCTGCCTCAGAGCAGAGTCCAGGCTGGGATCCCAGCAGGGATCTGTCAGAAACATCCATTATCTTGCTTCCCAAAGCTCCAGGAGCTCGGGTGTTTAGCAGAGAGTAAAACACACACTTATCCCATTTCTGCACCTCTCAGCTCCTTGTTTTTTACCTTCCCAATCCACCAGGATAGCTCCAAACCCACTGTGCTCGCTCCCTCAGCTCCCAGAGCTGGGGCAGCTGCTCCTTCAGGGCAATTAAACCAGAATTTTGGCCATGGTGCTCCCTCCCCGTGCCAGGGGCACAGCACCGCCAAGCCCGGGCTGTCTGGATGCAGTGACAGCAAGGTTGGACTCGACCTTGGAGGTCCTTCAAAATTCTGTGACAACACCATCAGAAATCAATCACAAAAACCCTCCGGATCAGTTAAAAATCGCGATTCTCGCGGTTTTGTCGGCTGGCTGGGGGCCGCCGCAGGCTAACGGGGGTCCCTGTGCCGCAGGTATTACACCAAACTGGTGAGGAGCCTGCTGGAGTGCGACGAGGAGACCGTGAGCGCCATCCGGGACAGCCTGATGGAGAAGATCGGGCCCAACATGGCCAGCCTGTTCCACCTGCTGCAGAGCGACCACTGCGCCCAGGGCCACGCCCGCGCCGACCTCCTGCGCAGGAGGATCTCGGAGCCGCAGAAGCTGAAGCTGCTCCTCAGGAACCTGCGAGGTGAGGGCTCCTCGGCGCCCGCCCGCGCCAAGCGCGGCTCGGCCGAGCGCGCCTGACGGGCCGGCCGGGAGAAGCCGCGCACAACCAAAGCTGAGGGCTCTGCTCCAGGAGAGTGCTGCACCCAAAGCCAGAGGACTGTAGGTAGTTTTAACCCCCCTCGGGAGCTGGGTTTGGTTCCTCGGGGCTCCTTTAGTTCGTTCGTCTTTTCTGTCCCTCTCGAACAAAACGTCTGCGTGGGGCTGCGGTCGGGCGTCGCGGCTTTCCCGCCAGCCAAGCGTCTCCGTCTCTTCTCTCCCCCACAAAAATCAGTTATCCCAAAAAAATCCTCGTCTTAAGTAGACCCCTGCAGTGGTCAGGCCTTCAGACACCAAACTCCAAAGGTTTGGAGGGCAGATTTTGTCCGAAACTGTTGCGCTGACACCGCCCAGGCCTGGAGATTCGGCGCCGAGGGGAGGAGCCGCTCCTCCCCCGCAGGTGACAAGAGATGCACTAAAAACCCTTGCACGTCCTAAAAATATCCCTGGAATTCGTGTCTTGAATCTGTGCTGGCCATGGACGAACATGGATGTCGTGTTCTGGTCCTGTAGTGTCACCCTCAGTCCTGATCCCTCCAGCAGAGCTCTGTGAACTCATTAAAACTGGGATTTGCCGAACTCGCTGGATGGTTTTACTCACCAGGACCTGGCACCGCGGTGCAAAATGAGTTCAAACCTCCCCCCAAACCCCAAAACCAGGAGAGGGACGTGTTCTACCGCTGAAAGAGATGCCAGGCTGTGGCTGGGGCTGGCCAGGAGGTCCCATAACCGTGCGTTGTATTTCAAAGCTCACACCTCTGTACTGTATTTAACTGCCTGAAGCTTTAAACCAAGCCTAACCGAAACAAAGCCTGTCTTAAGATTAGAGTATTAAAGGCCTTGCTCTAACTGTGGTATAAATAGTGCTAAAATCTGTCTGTACTGTGCATAAATTCCACCAGGGTCTGCTTCAGAGGAGCAGAATATCATAACTTTATTGCCTAAACTTAGTTTTGTACGTCAGCTCTTTCTTTATTATTTGTTTTGTTTTTTCCTGGAAGCAGCAGCATCTCTGTCGTAGCGCAGAGTTCACGTTCTACTCCGTGGCCTTTTTTAGAAAGGGAGAGGGGAAATGTTTAGGGCAGGAATTGCAGGGCCAGGAACAGCCTTTCAGTGCTAAAATTGAGGAAAAATCCGTAAAAATCCCACGTTGAGGCTGGGCAGTCCCATCTCCACAGGGCTGCCGGAGATGCACTTAGACCCAGGGCAGAGGGAATTTGAGGAATTCTCGGATGCTTTGGGAATCTCACAAAACTCCCGTTAGGATTCCTGGGGAAAGGCAGGGAAAATCCTTCAATTCCCTCAAGTTCTGTCAGGAGAGCTGAGGACACAGAGTGAAGGCTCTGGGAGCTGCCTTTCCCCCATCCTCCTCCTCCTCCTCCTCCTTCTCCTCCTCCTCAGCGGGTCTGGGAAGAGGAGCAGAGATGGGAGACCCCAAACCCGCTCCCCACCACAGCCAAAAAATCCACTTTGCGCTGTAGGATCCGCCAGGCCAACCCCAAATCCATCCCTTGGAGTCTCTGCAGGGTGGGTGACTCTTCCTCAACCCGTTGGAGAGCTGATAAAGGAGGGATCTCGTTTTCTTTTGGAAACCTAAAGCAATAGAACTTTATTTGTTTGGTGTTGTTTGGAAAAACCACAAAGCCTTTGAACCAGAACTCGCTGCTAAAATATCGAAGCCGGACGCGGCGGCAGCGTTTCAGATGCTGCTGCCTTCACCAAATGTAGCCCAAAAGTGCTGGCAGAGAATTGGAAGCAGCAAAAAAACCCAAACATTGCTGCCATCGGTGAACGGTTGAAATTTTGAAATTTTTTTGGGATATTCAGAAAGAATTTTTGGGATGTTCCCTACCCAGGGCAGGGAAGATGCAAAGTTGCCCCTCCCTGACTCAGGCAGGGATTGAGAGGCCGACACAGAGAAGTTCTGAGAGGTGAAAACCAAAAGCTCCCGGAATATCCCGACACGAAATTTGGGGTTACATTTAGGAATCGATCCCAGGGGTGCTGTTGGGAGCCAGGGAATTCCTGCATCCAGTCCATGCTCCCGTTTGGGAATTGGTCACGAAAAGCCTTTTCCTGGCTCGGGGCAATCCCAAACCCCACCTGGAGGCTCTGCCGGTGCTCCAGAGCTCCCGCTGGGAATTCCCAAAGCTCCCAGGAGCTCTCCCAGGACACCTGGCAGCCCCAACCTTCCAAGGGGAGGGATATTCCTCATGGGAAGCGGCTTCTCCCCCCACCCATTTCTCTGGAGCTGCCTGAAGCAGATTTGGGGCTGGGGAGGAGCCTTGGGCCCCCCAGTCCCGGTTTTTTTTGGGGGGGTGCCAGAATGAAATTTCTCTTTCCAGCAGCAATCGAAACTTTGTCTCCTGAATTTGGGTGGGAAGAGGAGTGGGAAAATAATTCCAGCTGGTGGGATTAGCGGTGGTGCCAGAGGGAATCATCCCTTGGTCCCCTCTGAGCCATCCAAGGCTTCCAAAGACAAAATTCCCAATTTTTGAGCTGCTTTGAGGCCGCTTTTGTCCCCGTGCTGGAACAGGGAGGGATTTGGGAATTCTCATCCCTCCCCTGGCTCTCCCTGATCAGGAGAGGGGATTTGGAGGATTTGGGGACGGGCTCTTCCCATCCCTTGGGGATGACGGAAAGGTTTGGATTTGGGTGTGAGAGATCCCTTGGGATGGCCGATGATTCCCAAGACCAAGTCCAGCAATTTCACCTCGGATTCCGTCTCTGATGCTTTATTTTTTCAGGCTCACGCCAGGAATTTCTCTCGGGGGCGGGCAGGGGAAGGTTTGCATGAGTCTCGTGATTTGTTTGCACTTTAGATGTTTTTGTGCCATTATAAATTTGCATTATTTGTATTTATAACTTAAAGAGACCTAGAAAAGGGAGAGAGTTTGGGGGTTTTTTGGGGGGGTTTTGGGTTTGTTTTTTTGTTTTTTTTTTTTTTGTTTTTTGCTGAGTACTGGAATAAACAGTGAGCATATCTGGTATATGTCCTTATTTATTGTTTAAATGACATTTGTAAAGCTCAGTGTGTTCATGTAAAGGTTATTTGAGACATATCATAGCAAGGAGAAAGAGGCAAGTTATTTTCTTTGCTTATTTTTGTAATTAAAGATGCATAACATAATGAGGCCTGTGTTGGATTTCCTTCTGCAATGAAATAAAAAAAAGTCAAATTTGAGGGGTTTTGGTGTCTGAGTCTTTATTGGGTTGTGGTGCCAGCAGAGTAAAAATGTTGGATTTTCCTTGGATTGAGCAGCAGAGCTCTGCTGTCTCCTCTGGCTGTTTAATAAATCCTTTGGCAGCGGCCTGGCCTTGTAATTACATTTTATTTACCCTGCTAATTAAGGCAGAACCACTTTTTAATGAATGCAGCTGCAAGGCCACTGCAGGGAAATAAAACACCTGGATCCTGGATTCCCATCTGCATTTAATTCCGTCGGGAAACCTCAGATTTCCATTGGAAGAGCAAAGAAAAGTTTAATAATCAGCACGGGGAAAGTGGGAGGTGAATTCCAACGTCGTGCTCCCAAAGCTGCTGCAAAGTTTAAAAAAAATCATTTTCCCATCACATGAGAGTAGGAGAATAAATATTAGGAATGTAATTGGATTAATAAAAGATCTCTTGTCATGAAATCATGGAATTGTTTGGATTGGAAGGACCTTAAAGCTCAACTCGTCCCATCCCCTGCATTATTCGTGTTGCATTATTATTATCATCATTATTATCATAATTGCTATTATTATTATTGCTGTATTATTAATATTAATAATTAATATCAAAATATTAATATCCACAACTATAATTAGTATACATAGTGTGATAATTTATCAATGTATTAATATTACTTATTAATAAATATTAATGTAATTATATGTGATACATGTATATGTTCCATATTAATATAATTAATTATATAATTATTTATTATCTTAATATAAGGATAATTATAATTATAGATAAAATGATATTATCTTAATATGATGATAATTATAATTATAAATAAAATCATTGGTGTTAATATTAACGACATTATTATAATTATTGACATTATTGACACCACTGTAAATCCCCTCAGACATTTCCACCTACAGTCCCCAGCTGTGACGATTTTCCAGAATTTCCACAACTTTTCAAGGCTTTGGATAAAAATGGGCACGTTTAGGTCAGTGCTGGAATTCCAGCTGGAATCCCAGCTGGAATCCTGGTGATTCCCCATTTTCAGGTGCCCTGCTTGCAGCTTCCTCCGCCGAGTTCCCGAGCGGATCAGAGGGAGATTCCCTCCTCACAGACTCACAAAAAGTCACTTTTCCCAACAAATCCGCCTTTTCCAAGGAGCCAGCCCTTCCTCAGCGCACAAAGCTGGATTCCCAAAGGATTTTCCTCCCCAAAAGAACCCGAAATCGGTGTTGGAGAGAACAACAGAGAGGTTTTGCTGTGACCCCCCCCCCTCCCCTCCCCGGATCTCGAAGCTGGAGAACCTCAGGCACAAAATACCTGGGAGAGCCCCGGGAGTTTTGTTCCAGGAGCAGCTGGAAAAACCAGTAAAACCCGTCTGAGCTCCTGAGGGGGGAACGGCGTCATTTCCACACAGACTGGGAATTTTTTTCCGATTTCCCTCTTTGGTTTTGATTTTTAAGCTGAGCGAAACTCCAGGATAACCTTGACTGTGGCTCCAAGGATGATCCCTGTGTATCCCTGTTTCCCTTTCCAGCCCTTCCCCTGCTCCAGATGGATTCTGTGGGTCCAACAAAATCAAACTGGTCACGGTTATTTACTGGGAAAAATCATTTTTTGAAGAATTCTCTTCCCTGTTTTCTCCAACTGAGAGAAAATTCCACTTGGTTCCGTCGCTCTTCCTTCGGGGTTATTTTTCCTTCAGGCTCGGAGTGGTTTGTGCTGGGAAAACAAAATCCCTGCTCCTCTCTGGATGGGCTGTTTGGCTTGGAGGGATCCAGCAGCTCCATAAAATCCTCAGCCGTGCCCAAATCCCAGCAGGATCCAGCTCTCCAGCGGGAATTCAGTGCCGGATCCAGCAGGAAGAGCCCAGCTATTTACTTTTATTCCTGCGCTGATAATTAATCCTGGAAGTTTTTTTGGGAACTTTTAAAAAAAAAAAATTCCTTTTCTGAGCTGCTGTTTGCTTTACAGCCTCACTTCCATGATTTCCATGGGAATGAGGTGTCGGGTGGGATGGAGCCCACATTGGCCGTTAATTATCTGGAAAAGGGCTTTTTGATCTTTTCCCAAATGGGCCTTTTTTTCCTGAATGGGCACGGCCCCCACAGGGCTCCATCCCAAAGCAGCCGCAGGCACGAAAACCTTTGGCAGAGGCACAGGAATGGGATGAGCTTTAAGGTCCATTCCAACCCAAACCATCCCAGAAATCCATAAAAAATAATAATTTTTAAACTTTAAATAAATCTGAGCGATTCGGGAAGAACACAGGTGGTTTTTGGGGTTTCTTATTCTTCCATCCTGTCTGGTGTGATCCCAGGTTTCCACCAGCTCAGCTCCCGGTCCCACATTCCCGTTCGCTCCTGCCGGGCGGCCCCAAATCTCTCCTGCCCAGAAACTGCCCCAAAACCGGGTTGGGACACCCCAAACTGAGCCAGCAGAGATCCTCAGGATCCACATCCCCATCCCAGCTGGGAGCACACCCCGTCCTCACCAATTCCCAAAATTCCGCTCTCCGGGGTCACCAAAATCCACATTTCGGAGCAAACAGGGAGTCAAGGGTTGATAACTCCAAATCCACCCAAAATTTCCCCCAAAACAGATTTAGGACACCACAAACTGAGTCAGCAGAGCTCCTCAGGATCCACATCCCCATCCCAGCTGGGAGCACAGCTCATCCTCACCCATTCCCAAAATTCCGCTCTCCAGGGTCACCAAAATCCACATTTCAGAGCAAACAGGCAAGGAAAGGCTGATTTCTCCAA
>VZTJ01001444.1:0-10945 GCA_013397795.1 Orthonyx spaldingii
AGAAGGAGATTCTTGCAGCTTATGAAGGGGTTCGAGTTTCCCAGAAGTAATTGGCACCGAAGCACAGCTGCTTCTGGCACCCCGACTACCAGTGCTGGGTTGGATGTCCAAGAGAAAGGTTCCTTCCACTCATCATGCCACCGACACCACGTGGAGCAAGTGGATTGTGCTGATCACGCAGTGAGCCCGGATAGGACATCCTAATCACTGTGGGATTCTGGAAATTATAACAAACTGGCCTGAAGGTGAGACTTCTGGGATGTCTTCGGAAGAAGAGGAGGAGCAAGTGACACGTGCCGAGGAAGAGCCCCCATATAATGAGCTACCGGAGAGTGAAAGACATTATGCCCTCTTCGCGATAGTTCCTGCCAAATTGTAGGTGCACATTGGAAATGGAAAGCTGTGGCATGGAGTCCCACACGACGAGTTGCACAAGCTACCAAGGGACAAGGTGGATCAAGTCAGGTCGCAGAGCCTAAAGGTGACCAGCTGGCTTTGGATATAGCCAAATGAGAGAAGTGGCCGAGGCTCTATCTCTCCACCGACTCCTGGATGGTAGCTAACGCTCTATGGGGATGGCTGGATCGCTGGAGAAAGGCCAACTGGCAGTGCAGAGGGAAATCCATCTGGGCTGCTGAGATTTGGCAGGACATCACTGCCCGGGCAGAGAAGCTGACTGTGAAGGTTCAATGTGTAGATGCACATGTACCCAAGAGCTGGGTAAATGAGAGCATCGTAACAACGAGCAGGTGGAGCGAGCTGCCAAAGTGAAAGTATCACAGGTGGATCTGGACTGGCAGCACAAAGGAGAATTATTTCTAGCTCATTGGGCCCATGATGCCTCTGGTTATCAAGGGAGAGATGCAATGTACAGATGGGCTTGTGACCGAAGGGTGGACTTGACCACAGACAGTATTTCACAGGTTATTCACAGCTGCGAGACCTGCGCTGCAATCAAACAGGCCAAGCGGGTGAAGCCTCTTTATGTTACACTGATGTGATGCAGTGACATGTTAAGGGAATAGGTGCAACAAACTTCAAGCTGTGTATACTTCATTGTTTCAAATCAAAGTAGAAGCCCAGCTTACATTCTACAGCAGGTTGGCATTTCAAATTTTTTGTTTCTCTTGATTCCTTAGAACACATGCTGAAATATGCAACTATCAGCTGTATTTTGCCCTTTAAGTAAGGGTGTGCAATGCTTTTGGTATAAAAGTTCCTCAGAGTCAGCATTTCCCTTATTTATATTTATTTTATTTGTATTTAAGTTTCTCAATAGAATTGCCTACATCAAAAAGATAAGTATTTTACCATTTGAATCGTGCTGACCTGGAGTTAATTTGGCAATATTAATAATATATAATAATATTGATAATATATTATTACAATACATTATCAACATGTATTATCTCTATGATTACAATATTGATATATTGACTGGGATTGAGTTGCAACTCAGAAAAGTTCAAGATACAATAAAATGAAACAAAGTTATTGTATATTACAAGATACTTGACCTTAAAGAGAGGAAAAATTTCTGAGTAGGAATTGACTTGCTCATTGCACCTGACGTTAGTGCCTCTTTAGAGCTCTGGAGAATCCTGTCACCCCACTGTCGCACCAGTCACCCAGGGTATCTGCCCAGGGTTACGTCTGGCTGGCTCTTCTCCTGCTGAGCCAGGACAGATAATGACAACATCCAGGCCTTTCCCTGGCACTCTACCACCACCATTGTCACCTCTGTTTTGAAAGCTGAATAGTGATGATAGCATGTGTGCTTAGGGTACCTTCTTACAAAGAAAACATCCTGCTTTGTCACTTCCACTCTACACTGCAATTTGCAAAGCCTTTCTGGAGGCATAGAGCAAACAGCTAGGTTTGGGGTTTTAGTGAAAACACTAGGTGGAAAGGGAAGGATGTTATTCAAGGGACAATTCAGTGCCAACCCAGCAATGCTTGTATTAACCCCCTAAGTTTTTCAGAGAAATATGGTCTGTTACATAGTCTGGATGCTTATTAATTTTACCTCCACAGTTATTCATACAACAACACTTGCTCTGTTTAGCTGCCTCGGACTTGGTGCTGCCATCTAGGCCTGCTAATCCCATAACTCTGCCATTGTGCAGTGGTGATGACAGATTATGCCAAATGGAGACTTTACAACACAGTAATAAGTATGCTTGTACCTGAGCATCTCTGAAGAAACCCTGCTTTGATTTTCTATCCAAATCCCTCTGCTGATGTCAGACCTGTTTGTTCCTAGGTAGGAAAGGCAACACAGGAAATTAAAGAGTGCAAGCAGCTCTAGTGAAGTAAATGGCTTATGAAGGAAGAATGAAACAATATTCACACTTGTTAGATTTCAAGGGGAGAACAATTGCAAGCAATGTCTGTTTCAACTCTTGACTCAAAGAGTGATCATCAGGTAATGGCAAAAGCTTTTTTTCCTCAACAGCCTGTCATTCTGAGCAGATGCATGGTGAAAGGAAGTGATTTACTGAATGTCTGCAAAATATATCAACTCTGAGCAAGGTTGGGAGGCTCCTTAGGTTTGCTCCATCCGTATTTTGTAAGACTGGCTCCACAAGTCCTACAGATCCATAGACACCTGCTTATTATCCATATTTGCCAGCTTCAGCCAACTCCCATCTTGGAGGCTGTTTGTAAGCACCCCCATTTGTGCTTCCAGGAAAAGTCATGGGTTCAAACATTGCCTCCAACTTCTGAGCAAGATGAAGAGCTGAGGACATATACTCCTACAAAAGCCTTAGTGTGCGCTGAACTCAGTGATGAATCAGTTTAATCTCCATCCTGGGTAGGAAAGAAAGTCCAGGATCAAACAGTTTGGAAGCTGGGGGAGAAGTATTGATCTCTACTCTTCTCTGAATAAAGATAACACAAAATGAAACATAATTTTACTATTTCTTAAATAGCATATGGATCTAGCTTTTCCTTGCTCTCTCTGGCATGATTTTGCATCATTGCTTGCCTTGGAAAACCATCTGCTTCACCCTGGAATATAAAGAATAATGAAAATAATGCACCCATAAAAGCAGTGTTACCGAACTTCCTTTCACAGTATTTTACCAGCTTTAGTATCTCTCTTCTGCATGCCAGGAAACTTGAAAATGCTTTTTCACACAGCCTTTCAAATTTGATTGTTGGGTCATATTCAGGGCAGAATGCAAGTTGCAAAATATGGGTATATCAGTTGTGTCATTTTAGATAACATCATGTACAAGACACAGAGAGAAGCTGCTGTCAACTAGAATTGTGTTTGCCAAACAAAATCCTTGAATTGTTATGTGGTAGGTTTTCCTACCTGCTCCAACATTACAGAGATAATAAAGATAGAAGACATTCCACTTGATTTCCCACCAGTCAGCTGGATCATTTTTTGCAAGAGAAGATAATGGCCCGAATATTTTCCTAACTAGTTCAGTGTTAGGCTCCAAAGCATGAGTTACTTTTTGGGGTTTTCCCACCAAGCTCAACCATTTTTCATTTCTTCCATGTACATGAAGCTAGGGAGTGGATCAAAAGGTCTCTCAAAATGGGACTCATTCTCTTTGCTATTTCATCCCACGTTTCTTGTCTATATACTAGGCTTGAGGGGAAAACTAGGTTTTACTTCCCTGACAAGAGCTCCAAGACACCATGACTTGCACACGCTAGAGTGACTGTGGCTCTGTCAGAGTACATGCCATTAAGCTCGTGCCCAAGAATAACCTTGCACAGATGTTATCTGGGGCATTGTAATGACATTAAGTGGTATAAGTTTGGAAATATTACTCAGGAATCATTTATTCCTGTAACAGTCAGTTCTCAACTACTTGCTTCAATTCCACATTCTTTCCATGAGGGACATTTGGTGAAAAACAGTAATACATGAGCACAAATGAAACTATGTTATAAAGTCTTAATTTAAAAAAATGCATACTGTTTGACAAACTCAACAACGTCACTGACTTCAGGATAACATAGCCTTTCCTCTTTTTTGGTGTGATTTTACAGTACCTTAATGTTCCTTTGTTTCCCAGGGAGTTCCACACGCTAACTTGAAAAATCATAGGAAATAGGGACAGAAGGGACTTCAGGAGTTTGTCTAGTCTATCTTCAAACGTCATGACACATCACACCATCAATGTAATTTTTGAGACGTGATTACTTAAGCAGTTCTTGAAATCTTAACCTGACGAAATTTTAATATCTACTCTAGGTAATATATTTCGATGCTTTGTCATCCCTATAGTTACTAAGCACGTTTTCCAATATCATAACTGGGACTCTCAAGTACAACGTCAAGAAATAAACAAACAGGAACCTTCTAAGCAGAAAATGGGTTTTTTTCTCTAGCCTATGATTACCAGACAAGCAATGAAGAGAAAAAATTGCTTACTTTTACCACTGTCTCTTGTAAATATTTTTAAGACCTCTACAGAAAATACAGATTTAGTCCAGCCATACTTTCAATCTGTGCTTGAAGTAGTTGGAGCTGTCAGTTATGCAGTGCTTTCATGCGCAAATACTTCATAAGAAAACAAAGTTTTGGTACATTGTAATCTAACACATTTCCCAACCATGTTTGTAAATATATGCTTGATGCAATTATTTTCCAGGTAAGCCTTCTAGGCAACTTATCAGTGCATCAGCATGGCAGAATGTCTCAGAGGCAAATGTCCCTGTGCACATTGAGCAAATCTAAGTTTTTGGCCTTGTGGCATCGCAGTTTAAATGAAAGATTCCCTTGCAAACCTAAAAAAGTTGACTTAGTTATCAGGGCATGAAAGCAGGCATGAACCTTCAGGATTATAACAAACAAGTAACAGTTTAAACAATTATTACATCATGGCATGAAAGATCATGTAAAACTGTAGCACTGTAAGACTACAGCGTTTGTTCACCAGATGTGGAAACCTGACAGCAGTGGAAGAAGATTGTTGCCATCTGAGAAATTAAGATATTGCCATAAGCCTCGGTCCTGCATGCTTGTGAAAGAACATAAGAGGGAGAAGAAAAACCTGGAATATTAAATTATGCAATTGGGTATGGCACACTGGGCTTTACAGTCAGTACTCTTCTCATGTGTTGTAGAAAAACAATCAAGAAGAACAACTGCAGCTACTCAAGGTGTAAATTGTCTCTGCAAAGGCAAATATTTTTTAAAGGGGGAAAAGTCCTGTCTGATACAACTAATTCATTCATATTTTGTATTACAGGGAGCTTCCTATGTCAGCTTAAGCAATAAATAATTAAATTCATAATTTAAAGAGGAATTCAGTCTGTAACTCATTAAACAATCAATTTTTTTTGCTTGTTCAAGTTTTGTTATTTGACAACTCTTTACTCCAAGAGTAACACAGAATGATGTACTGAGTTACCTGGGGTAATTTTTGAGAATTAGAAGGAGAAAAACGTATTCTTCTCTTGTTACAAACTATGCTCTCTACTGTCTTGATTTGAGACAATTTAAATAAGAACACTCTGGAATGAGTTGCCCCCCTTTACGGGCTCAACCAATCCCGTTCCACCAAAAACGAATAACTACAAGTAGATATAAATGAAAAAATAACAGTTTACTAACAAGCAGAACAGCAATAGGCAAGAAATATCAGCAAGTAACTATCAGATAAAAAACTGCTAAATCTCACATACTGCCCAGAACAAAGAGAGACCAAAAATGCCAGGGACAGCCTCCCTCAAGATGCCACTCTGCAGCCGAGCATAGGGTTAGAAGGAAAAAAAGGAAAGATGGTGTCAAGTCTTCACCCCACCACTTATCTCTCCAGCAGCAGTCTCGCTGAGAAAGGCCGCTGGCATGCTCAAATGTTGGCTGGAAACTCAGTCACGGCCAGAACCCACAGAGGGATTTCACCTTTCCCGCAGCAGAAGATAACAGGAGCAGTCAAGGCAGGGTATTTGGGCTGGGACAACTCCACAGTCTTCTTGACTCGGCCAGGTGCGCTTAGCAAGTTTGGAGTGGATTGGACCGGGACGAAGGCTGCCCCACTTGACACAGTGGCAACAGGCAGACCCCTGTAGAATTTGCCCCAAGACAGCCTCTCCTGAGACAAGAAAAAAACCGCAAAAAACTGAAAAGAGAACCAAAAATGGAAAAGCCTCTGCCCGCACTGCCTCAGCTCTATAGAAAGAAACCAAGACCCAAACCAAGCGGACAAAGAGAGAATTCTACCCAAGAAGCCAGCGAGGCAAAAAATCATGCAGCAAAAGAGACTGAATTGCTTGCCAGAAAAACTTTCAAAAGCCCATGGTACCATCCCCTGAACTCACGAGTCTGGTTCTGGCTGCACCTTTGGACCTTAAAGAGACAGTAACATTTTTTGGGTACAGATGGATATGGAATACAATAACATTTTGAGTTATCCCAGGAAACCTATGAAGCTGTGACTGGTCCTGTTTGACACAAGTAAACAAAAAATGTCTTGTAGGTGCTTTTTATAGTCCTCACAAGAAAAACCAAAAGAAGTTTGCATATTGACAATTTGTCATATTGTCAAGAATTTCCCCATCTATTTATAATAAGCTGATATTAGGATAAGCAGGGATTTTTTTAATCTGTTCAGGCCTGGAACAATGCTGGGCACAAGTCAGAGTCATAAAATGAAGAAGACTCGACTGTAGAAATTTCAAAGCTAGTAATATAGTAATGTAGAGGAGTGCATGAAGAGAGAAACATATAATTTTATAGGTTCTTTCAAAAATTGTATTCTTATGTTAGCCTCTATCAAAGGAACTGAAAGGAATCTAGGATGTGTAAATCAAACTTATGTCACGTAGTCACTAACTGTGGTCCTCATTGGCTGAGTATCTAACAGAAGACCTTTCTGAATTTAGGATATAGAAAAATTCCAAAATTATATTAAATCCTCTGAAAGCTGTGCTTTGAATTTATGACTGGTTATTACATATTCCCATGAAAAATCAGGTCTTCAGTGTTCCTAACTGGGTGCCCAAAATAAAAGTTAAAACAATAATCTCACAATTTGTTTTTATATAAAAGAGATGATGATGATGATGATGATGATGACGATGATGATGATGATGATGATGATGATGACAATGCTCTAAAAGCTGTATTGACAACCGCTTTAAGAAAAAAAAAGTGATATGGTGAAATAATTCAAACATTGCTCTGAAGGAAAACTGATGTGCTGTAAATAAGATGGGGATTTTCTATAAAATATCTAAGTCTGACATTGAAAATTAAATAAGGGCTAAAGACATGAGCTATATATAATACCCTTCTACACTTAGAGTCACAGTGCAATTACCAAAATGTTTGTCATTTGTTAAACTCAACATTTCAGAAATAATTTGCCTCTCTTTCTGTCGCTGTTGAGCTGATGTCGACACAAGAACAGGTCGAGATCAGAATGGCAAAAAAGAGAGATTTATTTATTAAATTCAGCTTTTATATACAAAATGACCGCTCACTTGATTGGCCACAGTCATCCACCCCCTAGGGCTGATTGGATGGAACTCTGACTGTCTGTTTTGAAAATAATTCAGCTAAAACATGAGCTTATCTTTATATTTACAGTTTCAGAGAAAAATCTCCCATGGGAAAGCAGACTTGTGCTGTCACATCTTTCAGATGTAAAACATGCTGTCAGAGACTGAACAAGTTAATGCCTCAAACATTGATATAAAGTTTTGTTCGTTATAAAGAAGCCTGCCTGAAGATGCCTGACTGGAACTTTAGACTCTAAGTCAAACTACTGAGATTAGATAAAGGGAAACCTATTGTTCAATCACCTGAAACAAACAAGGCTGGAGGAAAGGAATGCATCCACAAAAGAATCAAACCCAGCATCTATGCTGAGAGTCCCCAGTTGAATTTAGGGTGGGGGAGAGCACACCTCACAGAAGCCAGGTTTACACAGGCTCCCCTCAACCGAGGTGGGGGGGGAGGAGGTTTTTGGTTGCATGGCATAACCTCTGGTCAGAGGCACTGAACACCCATCCTCCCTTACACAAACTGGCCTACCTGTGGAACCTCCAACTCCATAGGCCACATCCACGGGACACTCACATAAGAAGCAGCTGAGGGGGAGTCCTAATACATCAAAGACCCCCCAAAGTGTTCCCCAGAAGCCTTGCACCACAGGACTGCATGTGATGCAACAGATCCAAAGTCTGTTGCAAGAGACAATGGCAAACCTCCCCTCCCTCTCCCCGCCCCCCCCAAGGGACATGCCTGGACATCACCACCTGGCTTGAGGGTATATTAACCCATGGCATTCTATGCTTTTTGGGGGGACCTTCACCACCAAGAAGACCAGCTGGAGAGGGTCAGCGGAGCACCGTTGGGATCCATGGAGTGGTGATATTTTCTTTGTTCTCTCTCTGTCACCCTCTTTCTGTTCCCCCCCACCTACTGCTTTCTCTTTTCTTTCTCTCTCTCTCTCTCTCTCTCTCTCTCTCTCTCTCTCATATTTACTATCAAATAAAACCCATACTATTGTCACTGGCATATGGTCTCGTTTGCACCTTAATTCGGGCAGAGGTATTTCTAAGAACCTTGATAATTGGATCATGACACATGCCTACAGAATTGACTGTGGATGCAACTTGCTTCAAAGATGTTGCCCTGTTACAGGACTCACAGCATACAGAGAAACCATAGCAAGCCCTTGCTCTCTCCCGCAAAGTGGTGTCCTCGTCTACATCTGTGTTAGCAGACAGATCTGACCAATGTAATCACTGGTGTTGGGAACCTGGCATCCTGACAGCATAGTTTTTAATATGTTGTATTTTGGGACCAGGTATTATCCCATTCTTGGACTAGCCTCAGAAGGGTCCCAAAGACCAAGTCCCAGCTGTGATTGAAGCACACGCCTTTTTACTTAGTTTCATCCATAAGGAATTCTGTTGATGTGCTGAAAGGATACTCCACAATGTGAACAGAAGTCCTGTAAAAACAGCCTACCAGGAGTTTAGTTTCAAGATCACCTTCCTGATCCAAAGAAGCAGACTAATTTTTCTGTGTAATTACATATGTTAAGACCATTACAGCACTTCATTTGCATTTAGGAAGATCAGGTGTCATAAATGTATTAGTAATACTTCTGGAAAGGGCTTTGTTTTAAGAAAAAAATATTTCTCAGCCACTATTAGTCAGAAAATTAGTAGTACTCTTTCCTAAATATCACTATATTTTATAGGAATTTATTTTAGAAAGGCTATGAAAGTATTTTTCTATAACACCAAAATATACATGATGCATAGAGTTAGCTTTTGATTATCTATTTATTTTAACAAATCATCTATCATGCAGTCCTATTTGGTTAAAATAGGTTGCTGACATGCTCTACAGCACAAAGACTAAGTTTTATGAAACTGATTTGTGTGCTCATGTGCTAAAATATAAAGCCTCTAGTGCAGCAGTGAGGGCAAAATGCTGTAGGCTGGGTGCAAAGCCTCTGCTAGAAAATACAGAGGCCAAAAGTTCGAGGCCAAAAATTCAAGTCCAAACCAGGTAATGGCCTCCCTCATTACTACCCAAGATCAAAATCCAAGTTTTACTTTGGGTTTAGAAACGGATACGATTACCATCAGATTGGATTATTGGTACAATTCAAGATCAGCCAAAAGTCCTATATTGAAAGGATCAAAATCCGCTGTGGCAGCTTAAATTTTTCTTGGAATTCACCCAGCCAGTCCCAGAGATGGCTTAATATTACTTGAGCAATGAGATAATTAGAGCCCTACCTCTAATTAGACAATTAAAGCCCAAGCTGGTGTGAGAGCCGACCATAATACAATTCCAAAAAGGCAGATTGGGAAGAGAAGAATTATAACTCAAATAAGACAGTTATAAAGGAGCTTATTCTTCTTACTAAGTACAGCATTTCTTGTACTAAATCAAATTAGTAAAGGGATTTCCATCTGGGAGATGGTGCTGGTTTTTGCCCATATTATTCTAACAACAGTCAAACAATATTTCAAGACACAATCTTGTCTGAAGACTACCTGCAAAAAAAAAGAGTTTTCTGCCTGCAACAGCACAGGGTTTTCAGGGGACAGTGTGTTTCAATAGTATTGCCTTCTAATGTGTTTTAGCTAGTGTCATGGGTAGATGGTTGCTGTATTTCCTATAAGAATAGAAACAGATGTTACTGCAAAAAAATTAAAATACTTCCTCCTAATGTGTCTTAGACCTGTCATACCTGACTCCTCTTTACTGAACAGACACTGAGAGCCACAAAAACATTTCTACATTTCTGGATAGCATTCTTCCTGCCTACACTCATAATTTTAGTTCTTAGCCCTTCTTCACCTGTAATTAGCTACTTTAATTAATTATTTTGAAGGAGGGCTTGAATATATTACCAATAATTCCTAAAGTGAATACACCCACTTTAGGAATACAATGCAGCAAAAATTATCATCACTGACAGTAATAAAAATCCTGTAGATTGTCCGTATGGAAAGGGGTGAGGCACTTGCCATTTACTAATTAGTCTATCTGGATGGAGGTTAAGCTACAAAACTGAGATAGCTGGGAATGTTTGCTTCTACCACCACTTGTTCTGCAGGAGGAAATATTGGCTGCCTTCTCTCAGGATTTTTAGGAAGAAGGACTTTCAGCCTTCAAAACTAGAAATGTCAGCCAATGACAAGGACTAAATTAAATACTGAGGAGTAGACTGCAAAAAGGATTTAAGTGTTAGCATCGAAGTGACAGCCCAGCTGTAGATGAGTGTAGACGGTCAATGGCATACAGCTTCAATAACCTCCCCAAACAAGTGTTATACTGTTGTGGGTAACCCAGAATGTTATTATATTCCATATCTATCTGCACCCAAAGTTGTTACTGTCTCTTTAAGACCCTGCAGCTGGAAAACAGAAACGGGGTAGGAGAGGAGGGGTGCCAAAGGCACTTTTAAAGTTGGGTCTCCCAGGCATCTCACTCTGTTGCCTC
>VZTJ01001444.1:11127-80991 GCA_013397795.1 Orthonyx spaldingii
ACAAGGACTAAATTAAATACTGAGGAGTAGACTGCAAAAAGGATTTAAGTGTTAGCATCGAAGTGACAGCCCAGCTGTAGATGAGTGTAGACGGTCAATGGCATACAGCTTCAATAACCTCCTCAAACAAGTGTTATACTGTTGTGGGTAACCCAAAATGTTATTATATTCCATATCTATCTGCACCCAAAGTTGTTACTGTCTCTTTAAGACCCTGCAGCTGGAAAACAGAAACGGGGTAGGAGAGGAGGGGTGCCAAAGGCACTTTTAAAGTTGGGTCTCCCAGGCATCTCACTCTGTTGCCTCATAGCATTTGCTGAAGGTGGAGGCTCTGCTTCAGAGGGAGTTACTTCAGGGAAGTTGCTTAGCTTGCAACTGTAGCAATTCAGAAAAATTGCATGTCACAATTAGAAACTGTTTCAGAGTGAAGTTTGCGAACTCTATAGGCAGTGAACGCTTATGCAGGTCCCTGGGGCTGTGCTACCCCACGTGGATGCCAGGTTCTTCCCCGCCCCCCAACCCTCAGCACACGTGCAGCATGGAGGACAGAAGCACCAACACCAGTGGAGTCCAGCAGGCAGCAGGAGGAAGCAGCTGGTGGTGGAGCTGACTCCCCAATGTGCCAAGAATTCCCATCTAACGCTAGAACTGCTTCACAGTGTTATCACCTTCACAAGAGAATTCTTTTTGTCTGCCAATATTTTTTCCCTTTGTNTCTGCACCCAAAGTTGTTACTGTCTCTTTAAGACCCTGCAGCTGGAAAACAGAAACGGGGTAGGAGAGGAGGGGTGCCAAAGGCACTTTTAAAGTTGGGTCTCCCAGGCATCTCACTCTGTTGCCTCGTAGCATTTGCTGAAGATGGAGGCTCTGCTTCAGAGGGAGTTACTTCAGGGAAGTTTCTGAGCTTGCAACTGTAGCAACTCAGAAAAATTGCATTTCACAATTAGAACCTGTTTCAGAGTGAAGTTTGCGAACTCTGTAGGTCCCTGGGGCTGTGCCCCCCCACGTGGATGCCAGGTTCTTCCCCGCCCCCCAACCCTCAGCACACCTGCAGCATGGAGGACAGAAGCACCAACACCAGTGGAGTCCAGCAGGCAGCAGGAGGAAGCAGCTGGTGGTGGAGCTGACTCCCCAATGTGCCAAGAATTCCCATCTAACGCTAGAACTGCTTCACAGTGTTATCGACAAAAGTCTCTTAAAGCCAATTATGGTGAATAAAAAAAATTTATTAAGCAAGCGATATACAGGCAAACCAGAGCTGGGGCAGCCGTGGGGATTCGTGTCCCTCGAAAGCAGCTCGCGGGCTTCTCTGTCCCTTCCGTTTTCTTATCTTCTTTTGGTTTCTGGCTGACGTGCTTTTCCTGGAGTGCTCTGCTTCTGTGCCACGGTGTTGCTAGGGGGTCTTTTCTGCCTCCTGGTGGTCTTGGGGATGAAGATAGTGAGTCTTCCTCAGTGACCTTCCAATGCCCTCTTGCTGTAAGCATGCGTAGTGCTCCTGTGGTTACACAATTGTCAGTACAATATACATTGTTTATTCTAGCGGATGTCTGTAGTTAAATGCTCCGGTGGGGGTTGCTGGAAAACTCATACTGATTATTTAAGATTTGATTGACAAACACTGCTGATGTGTATCACAGTAGGGGTCCCACCTTCACAAGAGAATTCTTTTTGTCTGCCATGCTTTTTTCCCTTTGTCTCCCAGACTGCATGGTTGACTGGGGAGTGATATCTTGAGATAGAGAGCTGATTTTACCTTTGTCTTTCAAGACGTGCTCGCCTGGAGGGCACCATCTTGGGGGGAGGGTCTGATGCCATTTTTCCCTTTGTCTCCCTACACACTGTTGATGGTGGGAGCCAACATCTTGGAAGGGGGCGGTACCCCGCCATTTTGGATGTCTGGTTTTTCCTGTGCAGTTCATGAGATTTAGCAGTTTTGTAGATAGTGATTATTTACTGGATTTTTTTCAGGGGTGGGTTGTTAGTTGTTTTGGGGGGGCTTTGCCTACTGCTGTTTCACTTGTTAGTAAACTGTTATTTTTTCACTTACATCTACTTGTATTCCTTCTTTATTTGTGGAAAGGGGTTGGTTGAAACTAAGCAGAGGTAACTCATTTTAGTGTCCACCTATTTAAATTGACTTAACCTAAGACACATACAAATAGCAAAGTTGTTGGTAATTGCAGTGTAACACTAAGTGGGGAAGTTTATTATATAGCTTATGTCTTTAGCCTTATGTTTACTACATCTATAATAGGTGATATTATTAGACTGTTAAAAAACAAATTAGGTATTCCTGAAAGACTCCTTAATTAAAAGGGAAAAAAAAATCTATATAAGTAACTTGCAAAAATAAAAGTGGTACTTTATTTCAGAGCCTCAAAACTCTGAAAGAGGGATGGGATTTCTGTTTCACAAATGTATTAATAGAATAATTATTATTTGTTTAGCTTATCCATTTGTCTGCCCAGTCTGGATGTAGCTTTCGCTGAATTTCCTCTCAAACCTAAGAAAATCCATGAATTAGTGGCATTTATTCCCCAGCATGGAAATTCTGTTTTCTGTCTTCATGGGCAGTTAGATTATTCATCACTCACTTGCAGGAACAATAATCTTTTAATCTGTGTACTTCAACCCCAAACACTCGCTCTAGTGCACATCCAGTTTTGAGAGGTGCAGTCAACATTGGTATGTGGATGTCTCTTGCCATCAAGAACCATCATGCAGCAATAGCTTTGTCCTCTGGGTCACTACCATGGATCAAATAAAGCCTTGGGGTACCTTAATCAAGAAAAGTTGGACTTCAGGCAAAAACCAGTTGGTAAAGATTATCATGGTAACAAGTTGTCATGATCTGGTTATTAAGGTTCTTAGAAATACCTCTGCCTGAATTAAGGTGCAAACGAGACCATATGCCAGTGACAATAGTATGGGTTTTATTTGATAGTAAATATGAGAGAGAGAGAGAGAGAGAAAAAAGAGAAAGCAGTAGGAGAAAGAGGGTGACAGAGACAGAACAAGGAAATTATCACCACTCCATGGATCCCAACGGTGCTCCACTGACCCTCTCCAGCTGGTCTTCTTGGTGGTGAAGGTCCCCCCAAAAAGCATAGAATGCCATAGGTTAATATACCCTCGAGCCAGGTGGTGATGTCCAGGCATGTCCCTTGGGGGGGCGGGGAGAGGGAGGGGAGGTTTGCCATTGTCTCTTGCAACAGACTTTGGACCTGCTGCATCACGTGCAGTCCTGTGGTGCAAGGCTTCTGGGGAGCGCTTTGGGGAGTCTTTGATGTATTAGGACTCCCCCTCAGCTGCTTCTCATGTGAGTGTCCCGTGGATGTGGCCTGTGGAGTTGGAGGTTCCACAGGTAGGCCAGTTTATATATGGGCGGATGGGTGTTCAGTGTCTCTGACCAGAGGTTATGCCACNCACGCACTTCAAAACCTCCTCCGCTCCCACCTCGGTTGGGAGGGAGTCTGTGTAAATCTGGCTTCTGTGAAGTGTGCTCTCCCCAGCTCCAAACTCAGACGAGGATGGTTCTCAGTGCAGCTGGTGGCTTTGGCCTTTTGTGGATGCATACCTTTGCCTCAGCCTGAGATGAGTGAACAATAGGTTTCCCTTTATCTAACCTTAGTAGTTTGACTTACAGTCCAAAGTTCCAGTCAGGCTCAGGCAGGCTTCTTTGGCTGTAGTGTCTTTATACAGTCTTTGTTCTAATGAGCAAAACTTTATATCAGTGTTTGAGGCATGAACTATTTCAGTCCCTGACACAAGTAATATAAACTGCCTTTTTTTTCTTTTTTATTTTGGATAGTTCAAGAGTTCTGTAGCCTTTCTTAACTCTGAGCACTCATTAAAGGAACATTTTAACACCAAATGTGTCAAATTAAAAGGCAGACAAATTATTAATATTTTCAGACAATCTGAGTCTGTTAGCAAATCTCAGAAAGTACTGAGGATCTGATGCATGCTACTAAAGCTAGGGAGACACACACCAATCACAGCAGGCTTTATATCAGCTCCTGAATGCACACAAAATATTTAAAATGAGACTGTTTCCCAAGAGTGTATCCCTCATATGTCATATGATTAAATGCTATACAGAACAATTTTAGCAGTACCACTCCCACATTTATCTGGAAGAAACTTGCGCTTTTTGTTACTTCTGGCCTGAGATACCGAAAGCAAAAATGGTTTGTCTCAGAAAAAAAAAAACCCCAAATCCAAAAAAACCTCAACATTTTTCTCTGCAGATGCTCAGAGCAAATGGTGTCTGTCAGCTTCTCAGTAACAGAAATGACTATCCAGTTTTTTTCCCAATTTGTGCTGCAGAAATTACATTAAAAGAAATTTCTGGAATTCTTTAGAAATTACGTAATTGCCCTAACAATACAGATTATAGCTATTTATTACTTTTTTCCTGCTAGTGCAATTATTCTTGAGTGGCTGTGTGGATGCATCAAAAATAATAAAACAGACTAGAAATAACTATTTTCCTGAAATACTTTATCAGCTGTTACAAACTTAATGCCTTTTGAACAAAATCACAGAAAGAACTGAAAGTGTCTTCCCAGGCCTTTCCAAGAGAGAAGAGAATCTGAACCACTCTGGCAACAGCATGTAGCAGATACAAAGGGCATTTGCTTTGACTAGGAACTATAATCAAAAATGATTACTTGAAGCCCATTGGACAAAATCAAAATAGTCCCTTAAAATATATGTAATAAACATGTATCAAAAACTAGATATAAAAGTTTAAATTTTGATAGATTGGACATTTTGGAGAACTGCTCTTTGGTGTTAGGAAGAACCATAATTTGTCCCAGTTTTTCAGAGGTATGTAATAATATTTCTTTCATCGAAGAGAATACAGGTGAACACTCTGGAATGCTTTCTCACTTATGGACAACATTTCACACTTTTCTATACAAACTGAGTTTTATGACATTTTCAAACATTCAGTATTAATCAAATGAACAGTAGCTTTTTATTGACAGCAGTAAAATGGATTTGTTAAAATGTGGAGACAGCGCATTGAAGCAGTGTCGTGGTTTTAAATAACTCATGAAAATCATTCAAGGGGCTCATGAGTTGAGAGTAAGAATGGTGGGAGAAACATTTTAAGGCAAAAACAAGGTTCAGTTTAAAATTATCAGGTAAATTTATTAACAGGATTAGAAGAAGATAATAAGCAGTAAAATAAGTATTTAAAACACTTTTTTCCCCTCCTCCCAATCTTTCCATCTTTCTCACTGAACATGTCGGGTACAAAGCATGGAGGAGGTTCTCTCCATTGTACCATGGGGTCCTTCTCACAGGGGAGACTCTAACGTTGTGTGCAGTAGTTTTCCCAAGACTGCTGCAGGCAAGTCGCTTGTCCAGAATACAGTTTTTTATAGCTACTTTTAGCACCCACATCGCTCCAGCATGCATATCCCGTTCACAGGCTGTGAGTGGACTTCTGTACTTCTTGTGGACTCCATGGGCTGCAGGGGGACAGCTTGCCTCACTATAGTCCTCACCATGGCCCGCAGAAGGAACCCAGCTCTAACAGCTAGTGCAACGCCTCTCCCTCTCTCTTTACCGACCCTGGTGTCCGCCATGTCCTCACTTTCTTCTCTTCTCCGACTAAAAGGAAAACAAAAGAAAAAAGAAACACAAACACCACTGTTAACAAGTTTTATCAGTTCAAAGACTTCAGTGAGATTTTGCAGTGCTGAGAAGCTGATATCATTTGAGTTCCGCACTAGGGAATTGTTCGTCATGCCTCCACTGTCGGCCCCAGCTGCTGCGCCTGGGTTCAGTCGCCACGCATGGCAACAGCACGTGGCCACCATGCATGGCCACATCATGAGCCTGTGGTTCAGTGGCTCCGGGCTCCCCGCGGTTCGGTGGCTCCGGGCTTTCCTGCAGCTCAGTGGCTCTGGGTTTTCTCGTAGCTCAGCAGCTCTAGGTTTCCTGCAGCCTGGCAGCTCCAGGTTTATTGCGGCCTGGCGGCTCCAGGTTTTGCTGCTGCTTTTCTCCTGCAGGGTGCTGGGCATGCCGGCGGCTGCAGCAGTCTGCCACACTGGGAATGCCGGTGGCCCCATGGCCATGCAACCCCGGCCACATGGCTGCAGCCCCTCGCGGGGGGGGACCAGGAAGGGGTGGCCACCACCATTTCTTCCTTCCCTTTGGTTCAAATGCTCTTAAATATGTTATCACAGAGGCGTTACTAACTGCTCTAATTGGCTCAGCAACACGTCTGTCCCAGAGCCCAACAGGATTGGTTCTGTCGGGCATGGCACAGGCTTTTCAGCAAGCTTTCACAAAAGCCCCCTCTGTGGCTCCTTCCCTCTTTTTCCTGCCACACACAAACAAAGAAACAGACTATGCACGGCCAACACAAGCAGTCATATAATTTTTGAAGTAGATCGTTCAGCTGCAAAACACAATGTACATTTCAGGAAAGGAAAACAAATTTACAAGAACTTCAATTCAGCCTTGTTTGTTTCTATTGGGCTGGAAATCCCTGTCTCTCCATAATTACTGTGTTTATAAATATCCCAGCCAGGCCCCACCAGGCTTCCCTCAATCCCCAACACTAATTTAGCATTTTTGTGTAGCTTGCATTTCTGTAATGAAAATAAACTGAATAGAATTTCCCTCTAGAAACAGGATCTATTTCAATAGCCAAACAAAAAATTATAACCAATTTAACTTCTGTAGTACAAATGCTCCAGTGCAGTTACCCAGACTCAAGATTTTTTTGTGACACAGTCACAACTGCAGAAGCTCCCTTCATCCTGGAAAGAGGCTCTGAACAAAAGTGTAGTTTTATGATTTTGCTCTTTTTACCTCAAGAAAGACACTAGAACCACTCCAGTTCAAAAAAGAAGCTGAGTCATGGGAAAACACAGACAATCAAAACACAGGCATAGGAGAACCCAACCAAATGTGGAACCAACCTACACTTTATGAATTCAGGAAAAGAATTTTGCCTACTCTGAAAGGGTCTCCTTGTTAGAAGGCTGGATTACATGTAATTAAATGCAAGTACACACTTTTACACAAGAAATTTGTCTGTATGAGGATCAACAAGGTGAAGTGCCAGGTCCAGCACTTGGGTCACAACAACCCTATCCAGAGTGGGAAGAGAGAGACTGGAAAAGCTGCTCGGTGGAAAAGGCCCTGCAAGTGTTACTCAACAGAAGCTGAACATGAGCCAGATTGTACCCAAGTGGCCAAGAAGTTCAATGGCATCCTGGCCTGTACCAGAAATACTGTGGCCAGCAGGACTTGGGCAGTGATCGTCCATCTGTACTCAGCACTCAGAGTGCTCACATCATGTGTCCAGTTTTGGGCCCCTCACTACAAGAAAGACATTGAGGTGCTGGAGCACGTCCCAAGAAGGGCAACAAAACTGGTGAATGGTCTGGAGAACAAGTCTTATGAAGAATGACTGAGGGAGCTGGGGTATTTAGCCCGGAGAAAGTAAGCTCTGGGGCAGCCTTATCACTGCCTACAATACCATAAGGAGGTTGTAGCCATGTGGGTATTGGTCTCTTCTCCCAGGTAGCAAGTGACAGGAAGAGAGGAAACGGCCTCAAGTTGTACTGGGGTGGTTTAGATTAAATATTAGCAAAAATCTCTTCACTGAATAGGCTGCCCAGGGAAGTGTGGGATCACCATCCCTGGAACTGTTCAAAAGGTGTATGGATGTGGCACTTGGTGATATGGTTTAGTGGTGAACATGGCAGTGTTAGGTTACTAGTTGGATTCCATGATCTTAGAGGTCTTTGCCAACCTTAACAATTTTATGATTTTATGATTCCAGTTAAGATCACAAGTAGAAATAAATCTAACCTCATTCCCTCCGAATTAGTATAATTTTGAAATTAAGGGGCTTTCAGGCAATGATATGAGGAAAGGAATAACAATTCTTTACTAATATATATCTATATATCAAGGCAGAGAAACAACAATGGTAACCACAACAAACAAGAACACAGTAAAAAACCCAATAGACAGTCTCTTCCCGCTGTCAGCAATCGGGCGGGACAGGTGTGATGACTCCTCCTGGGCTGCAGGGGGCGCTGTGGTGCGAGTTTCAGCCATTTCCCTCCACGCGGTAATGGCTGATGTGGCCAGCAGGAAGGAGTGGAGACAGGGCTTCCTCTACGCAAAAAGCCTGAAGGTGTAGCAGAGGTACGGCAGGGCTGAGCAGGGCAGCCAGGCTCCCGAACCATGGCTGGCAGANAAACCCTGACGATGTAGCAGAGGTACGGCAAGGCTGAGCAGGGCAGCCAGGCTCCCGAACCATGGCTGGCAGAGGCTGGCTCCCTGGAAGGAGGAAGAGGGCTCAGGGATCCCACGGTTTTCCTTCCCCCGAGCACCGGAGCAGACGGTGAAGTGTTGATGGCTCGGTGGAGTAGGGTGTTAAATAAGTCCCAGTGCAACAGCCGCTCTTATGAGCAGAGCTCTACTCACGGTAGAAGCAAGCAGCAGGAGACAGAACCCCACAGCGGTGACAAGTCCTCGCCAGAGCAACTGCAGCCTCTCTCCCCTCCGAATGCTGAGCAGCAAAGCACACGAGCAGCTTCCCCAGCCCCCTTTTCCCAGTTCAGTTCTCGCAATATCCTTCGCCCCCTCCTAGATGGAATCTCCAATAAGGGAGTAGTCACATCTTTACCCAAGTAGCTTTCGTCTTTCTTAAGTACCCAGTGGTTACAGTATCTTAGTAACATATGGGCAAAAATTCTCTAAGATAAGAAAAACAAAAGGAAGAATTCTAAACCCCAACATATACCTTAATAATGAAATAAAACTCCAATATTTTATTAATCTTTTGAAGGCTCTTTAGAAAAAGTGTCATCAACATGTGGTAACATTCATTTAGTCAAGTGTGTGTGGTTTGCAGTTAAAAAATGAGGGAAATGTCAAAAATTATGTTGAACTTCCATGCTGAAGTATTTAGGATCTTATTTGCCAAAATATCTAGACTGGCAATAAATTCATCCTTAACTTGAAGTGTTCCTTATTAAAATCAGTGGACTTCATAAGAATATGTTTAACTGGGCTAGAAAAGAATGTGTTAAAGTCCTTTGAAAAACCAACACCCTGCACATATATTGTACAGATGTTTTGAGTTTGAGGAGCTATAGTTTTACATGACAAGGCTATAGTAATGGTGATCAGATGGAGCAACCTGTCTGCATGTAATGAGATTTCCATTCCACCAGTGCAACTGAACCAAATAAAAATTCATTTGTCAACTAGTACTAGTCTAGTGAGAAAGTGATTTTGTGTAAAAGAAAAATCCAAGTGAATAGGCTCTCTGCAGCCTCCTCTACCCTCTCTGTAAATACATTCATGCCTTGCAACTCACAGGCTATTGCAGAATGAAGGACATAATGTTTTGTGGGCATCTCATATTAAAATACTAACAACTCTAGCAACATATACCATACTTGAGGGAGTTTCATTTCCCCTCCAGTGAGCCTATCTTCTATCTGCCTTCACTATCTTCTGTGCAGTCCATCTGATGCAAACTCTAATTTCAATCATGGAAACTTACGGATTTTCATTCATTGAGACTTTAACTTGAAATACTCAGACGGTGAATTTGCAAATAAGGGGAAATGTTCAAAGACTCAGAATGGAAGCTCACTCACAGAAACTACTGAAGGTACATGATATATGATACGTATAGACTAAGTTCAAAACCTCTTGCCTATCTCCCAGAGACAGAGAGACTATAAGATAGACAGAAAAGCATCACTGCAAAGACTACTGTTCCCTGAGAAACCAAAAAGAATACAAAAATTGCCTTTAACAGCATCAGTTGCAGACACAGGAGACTTTGTTTTCCTATTCTGTCTCAAGACCTGCTGCTATCCCTGCCTGGAGGGCTGGAGCTCAAATGCATTACATGAAGCAGGCCAAGAAGAGAACATTCTGAGAACTATTTCTGGAAAGATTTGCAGTCATCATGGCTGACACACTCCATGGTGGAGATTTAATGAACCACAATGGTCTTCCTTATCTCTACTTCCTTAAACATTTTCCCCAAATATGGTTCAAAAAAACGTATCTTCAGACTAGAATGAAGCAAAGAACATGTTGTACATGCACCAGTTCTCCTACACCACTGAATGCATCCTTTCTGTTCAAAATGCTCTTGAATCTGATTTGGCAAATCTGAATCACCTCTAGGGGAGACAAGCTTTGCAGGGATCACAGAAACACAGAATACGTAAGGTTGGAAGACACCACAGTGGGACACCTAGCTCAATCTCCCTGCTCACAGAAAGTTCCCTACAGTTAATTGGAAGTTTGTTTAGATGGCTTTTGAATATCCCCAGGGAAGGAGTCTCCACAACCTCTCTGGACAACCTATTCCAGTGCTCAGTCACCTGCACAGTAAAGAAGTTCTTTCCCATGTTCAGGTGAAACTTTCTGTGTTCCAATTTCTGCCTATTGCCTTTCATCCTATTGCTCATCACCAAGAGCCTTGTTACTACCTCTTGATGTCTCCTTTCATATACTTCAGACATTGATAAGATCTGCTTTCAGTCCTCTCTCCTTCAGGCTAAACAGTCCCAGCTCCCTCAGGCTCTCCTCATGAATGAGGTGCTCCAGTACCCTCATCATCTTTGTTGCCTTCCTTGGGACTTGCTCCAGGAGCTCCATGTCTCCCTTGTACTGAGGGGCCCAGAACCCAGTACTCCCTTGTACTGAGGGTCACAGCATGCCAGATGCAGACTCACCAGGGCTCCGTAGAGCAGCAGGATCACCTCCCATGACCTCCTGGCCACACTTCCTAATGCACCCCAAGACACCAGTGGATCTCTGCCACAAGGGCACGCTGCTGGCTTATGGACAGCTTGTTGCACACCACGACCCCCTTCTCCAGAGCTGTTTCAGAGCAGATCAGCCCCCAGCCTATACTGGTGCATGTGGTTCTTTCTCCCCAGGTGCAGGACCCTGCTCTTGCCCTTGATGAATTTCAGAAGGCTCCTCTCTGACCAAGTCTCCAACCTGCTGCGATTCTTCTGAATGGCAGCACAACATTCTGGGGTATCGTTCACTTCTGGATCCAGTACTTATGCCTGAGGGTAACCACAGGCCTCCAGCTAGACCCTGTGACACTGATCACAACCCTCTGAGACCTGCCATACAGCCCATTCTCAATCCACCACACCATCTGCTCATCGAGCCCACACTTTCTGAACTTTCCTATCAGGATGTCATGGCAGACAGTGTCAAAAGTCTGGCTGAAGCCCAGGTAGACAACATTCATTGCTCTCCCTTCATTTATCCAGCCAGTTATGCCATTGTAGAAGGCAATCATCTCCAATTTGGCTTCTTCCATAGTTATAATGACATGACAGTAAACCATTAAAGTTCATAAAATATAAATCTGTTAAGAAAAACCAACTAATTGGCCAATGACCTGGTATGTAAAGTGGGGAAGTCCCAACATTCCTTTAGTGAACTGCAATAAATTGTGCTTCAGATTGTAATGAATCAGGCAGTATATCAGGAAGTGAAAGATTAATTATTACGTAACTAGGAGTTGAAAACATGCATCCTATCAGTCTAAACAAAGAACTGCCAAACATTCATGGTACCAGCCCACACACACTAACACAGTTTGTTACCCTGATGTAGAGATGTCCCTGCATTAATAGGAAGGCTAGAATTTAAATTTAAGCTTCTATCAGAGAAGCCAAGTGCACTGGAAATCCTTCACACATTTATTCACCACACACTGCACCCAGCTGTATAGCATATATGTTTTACATATGAAGAACTGAAACATAGAGATATTTAAGTCCAGATGACATAAGCTATTTAGCCACCTAATCTGAGTGCAACATACCTCAGAGCCTGTGCCTAAATTATTTGAACTGGATCATTCATGATGCTTGCTCTAGAAACAGTATTTTTTCCATACCACACAGTGTTGAAATAATTTCAGTCTTACATTTAGTCACTGGGAATTGGTCTATTTGAGAATGTAATTATGAAAAACAATAAAATAATCACACCCTCTCACAAGGGTTAATTGTGGTCCATTGCTTGTTCCCAGCTTTTTCTCTAGGAATACAGAGTAATACATTTTTCCACAGCTCTTCAGCGCCCTCTATTGTTGTATTTTTCTAATAAAAATGTCATTCTTTTTTAATTGCTGTGACATTAAGAAAATCAGACTATATGTAAAGGCTTTTTCTAATACAGCATAAAAATAAGGATCAGTAATGTAGTGTGTAACCAAAAAGCATGAAAAACAAGAGAAGGTTATAGGTAAGTTTCCATACCATGCCAAAAAGGGGAAAGAGGACGAAACCAAAAACATGAAGGGACACCAAGAGACACAAAGGTGATGGGAGTATTTTATGAGGCACCTGTGTGAGAGTGTTAGAATATTTATTCCATGGTTATGTGATTGATCACATCCTATACTGGATGATAAAAAGAAAACGAAGGAGGCAAACACACAGATATAAACCCTGACTGATTAACATTAACAAAGACAGTAACCAGAAAAAAAAGAACAGAAAATACCTGGTCATTCATACTAATCGTTCGGCTATCAATAAACAGCAGGCTACATTGGTTTTGGCTGTGACACAATTAGTTTTCTTCATAGTAGCTCATATGGTGCTATGTTCTGGATTTGTGACCAGAACAGTGTTGATAACATAGTGATGGTTTTGTTATTGCTGAGCAGCACTTACACAGCGTCAAGGCATTACTCTCACACTGCCCAACCTGCAAATACACTGGGAGTGCACAAGAAATTGGTAGAGACACAGCTAGGACAGCTGACCCCAACTGACCAGAGGGATATGCATATCATACAGCATCGCATTCATCTCAGGGAAAAGAAGAAGGAAGAAAAGGGCATTTGGAGTTATGCAGTCTGTGTTCCCAAATAAGCGTTATGCATGATGGAGCCCTGCTCTCCTGGGAATGGTTAAACACCTATGCTCATGGGAAGTAGTGAATGAATTCTGTATTTTGCTCTGCTTATTAAGCTGTCTTTATCTCAACCCATGAATTTTTTCACTTTTACCCTTCCAATTCTCTCCCCTTTCCCACCAGGTGTGAGTGAATGTGAGTGGCTGCTTGCCAAGGTTAAGTGACAACATAGGCAAAATGGGACTTTGCAAATGATAAGGATGCAAACCTCAGCATGTTAGAGGCAGTGGGTGGAAACGTGACAACTGATGAGGCAATGTGCAGGGCAAGGGAGAGCAGGGAGGAACAAAAATGAAGTAGGAAGAAAGACCTATAACCACAGTCAGTCAACACACTCATCACTGCAAGTCTATTCTATCTTCTCGCTGCCACTGCCTCTCCTTCAGGCTTCTCTTGACCATTTGCATCTGCATGAACAAAAGATTCATTGCTCCCTTAACGTCAATGCCCCTTGAAATAAAAAAAAAAACAACCAACCAAAAACTCAGAACTTCTGCCCATGACAAGTTATTTTCTAGAAGAAACTCCCAGTCTCATAGACAGCATAGACTTAATCACTATTTCTAAAACAATCAAAGGCTATATGGAACATGTCAGAATAACAAATAAATCACACACGGAATAAGGAGGGAAAGACCTCAGAAAATAACCAGGAGGTAGCAGCAGGGTCAGTATGTCCATGAGTAAAATTTAGTCACGCTTTTGGCTGCTTGGCATGAGAGCCTAGATGCAATTTCACCATGTCTGACACCATGACGACACAAGTCATACAACGTTTTCTATCAGTAAAGGGGAAAAAATGTGATCTGCAGATAACTTGTTCTTTATTTCACACCAATTGCTGTGCTCACACGTCCTCATACGATATTCATTCTCTTTATAGGGGTTTTCACTGCCCACATTAACAAAGTAATCCAGACTGTTTTGCTCATCCTCTCAGGCCAAGAGTTAAAGAGTAAGCACAAACAGTGCTACTGAGATATGTTGGAGCAAGGCTAATCAAAAGATTTCTACTGGAACAGAATTCAATTCTGTACCACTTCAGGAGGGCTGTGCATACTTGGGGGAAATACTAACCTGGCAACCCTCCAGAAGGCTCTCCTGCTTCAAGGAGTTATAATAGCTTGCTCAGAGATCCCTTAACTTGGATTGTATTGTTCAATACTGAATACACACAGCAGCAGCTCCAGAGGTGAAGTCTATCTTTAGTTTTTTGAGGAGACTGAAGTATTTAATTGAGTGTGCTTTTGGGATGCTTTGAGCTGTGGGTAAGGCAAATTTCAGCTTTGCTCCTCGTAAGAGTAAGACATGCCAACGCTCCTCAGCGTTGTGTCTTTCATAGCATGTAACTCTTCACAAAAATGGCTGTCTGGATGAGGAGGCTTTTTGAATACTTTCATAAATACTCAAATAATGTCCATCCGATGGCTGCATCTAACAGTGTCTCACATCAAAATGCTCCAGCAACTCAGGAAAGATTTCAGACTTCATGAAAGAGGCCTCAAGTTGGAAAAAGACCAAGATTCCAAAACACTCAGGCAATTGCTGGAATAAAATACTGAAGTGAAACCTCTTCATGGAGCAAGATGAAGTGGACAACTCTTTTACGTACAATATCTGTAAAGAGACAAAGAAGTTAAAATGCAAATCCAGCTTAAAGCAGGAAAAATACTTAAAAATTACATCTGTTAAAGATGTCACCATAAGAACAATGCTTCTACCACTTCTGACAGAAAGATGACAATTTAAATCCTTGAGGATCTGTGAAGCATTACTAGTTTATGAAAGCTGGTATCAAAAAGTAAATATATAGTTGTTTTGGCTTGTAATGCTATATCTATTATTTAAATTTTCCTTGGGAAATTCTTAGCATCTGCACTAAACCATAACAAACAGACGTTTTCAGGAAAAGCACACAGAGTTATAAAAATAGAATATAAACCCCTGCATAGGCTTCTGCTAGAAAGGAAATATAATTTCTATGGCTAGAAACACTAGCTGTATAAAAAGCATTTTAGTACTAGAATCAGTGTAAGAAAGCATCCAAAGAAAAAAAAACCCAACCAAAAAAACATGCCTGTAAATTCCAATTTCTCTGCTAGAAGCTAGAGGCCTTAAGACTTTCAAAAATAATATCTCAAAATAATAATAAAAATTAATAACAACATCAAAATAAATGCAAGACAATACACAAGATTAGTGAGTCTGAGTATTCAGCTTGATACTTTTAAAGGCCTAACTTACTTTATTTTTTCTTCCCCTAGGACCTGAATCTTACTGCCTAAAAATATAAATATTAGAAGTCCTCAGGTACAGTAAAAATAATTGAGTTTCAAACAGATAAAACAGAAGATATGGTATTCTGCTGAGACTAAGTATGGCAAACATCCCTACTTAACTGGAGTTCATAAACAGAGCGGTTGTACTTACTGCACAATGCTTTTGTAGGATTGACCTGCTGTCCAGCAAGCAGCTGCTGCAGCTTCTTGATGTCTATGCATGCCTCAGCCATACTTTCCAGATCTCTGCCTTGAGCAGAACTTCGACATCCATCCGCCGATGCTAAAAGCGTAAGGACACAACACTTAGTCCAAACATAAGAAGTAGTTTCAACACCCATAAGCACAGACCTGAAAACTGCTGAAGTGCTGGAACTCACATGGCTTGTTTTTCAAAAACAGCAGTACAAGGAAAAGAAATCTCAGTTTTCCTACCAAACTGTCTAAAATAATGGAAAAGATTCCCCACCACCATCCCCAAATATGAAACAGCCACACCATTGGCCACTTTTAAGATTTCATTTGAAGACTTCCAAGTACTTGATGCTATTTTCTACAGAATAAAAAGTAAGTACTGTTATAAGCAACACACTTAAGTAATGAGATCAGACCGATACAAGAGGTAACAAACAGGGAAACTTACCCCAGGGAGGATTTCCCAGGTCTTTAAAATGTGTTGTTACAGATACTAAGTCAGTTTCTATTTTCAAGTTCATTTCACCACTCAAGTTTGCTTCAACCACCTGCAATCAATCTCAGTTTTAGGCAACCTACTTTCACACTGCAGAATTACAGAAGAATACAATTTAGTTTTGTTCAAATACAACCTTCCAGGAGTACTTCAGTGCAGATCAACCATACTTTCTGAACATGGTTTGAACATCTGAATGTTCAGCTATAAAATGCATTTCCCATAATTTCTGTGTGAATCACCCTAGACCAAACTTTCAGAAATTATGAAAAGAAAGAAATTTAATTGCTCTCCAGTACTTTCAGAACAAGTATTAGCTTTGGGAAGTTCATGTGCTGAGGAAAACGCTTCAGAAATAAGAGACTGAAGCTGGAGAAATGCAAAGATTCCTGAATTTCCATTCAATTACTCAACAAATAGAAAGGTATCTACAGTCTATATGACACACACAGAAAATGGCATGCACCAAGAGCTGACAGTGCCACTTTCAAGACTTTAAAACAGACAACAGCTGCATCAGATCATAACTCCAAGAAGGACTTTGAACTGATAGAAATCCTGGAAGAGTGCTAAAAGCTTTCAAATTCCATCCTGAAGGCTCGAAGGAGGACTTTGGAGGAAACTATATATGGTCTTACACACATCCCAAGCAGATCAGAGGATTCCTAAAGCACAACTAAGCACATAATTTCTGTGATTAGATGAATTCTCAGTAATTAAAAAAAAAGATTTGTACTGCAACCAGAATCTTGTATAGAATGGAGATGCCAAGCTCTCAAACAATGGACAAGTACTATTAGAAATTGCATCTAAGCCCATTTTACAGCACTTGATCTTGACTAGTTTTATTACCAGCAAAAATAATTGTGACACTTGATGTTTTTGTTCTCTAACAGCATGAAAGCAAGGAAATTAGTAAAGTTCAATCCCATCATACAGCTATCTGGTGTGAGAAAAGATCCTCAGCTCCAGAAACAAAAGCACTGTGCTCAATTTTGTGTAAGCATATCCACCAAGGACACAGGGGAAGGAAAGAAAGTAAAAACAAAGCCCCCAAAAAGTCTCACAAAGAAAAAGAGTTTGACATGTATTTGCAGGATGACTGCCATTTGCAAAACTGCCAGTAACCCAGGGTAATCTTTCAACTCTTACAATCTTCAAAAACTGAGACTGTTTCAATTTCAGGATTCTCAGTTAACAGAAAATTTCCTATTTATCAAAACTGGTACAAACAGCATCAAACCCAAACTATTTCAAAACTCTACACTTACTTACTAACTTTCATGTCAGCCAATTCTGGTGACTGTGAGCAAAAACAACTAAATACAAAAACAAAGCCCTTTTCTGTCCAGTTGCAGAGGGCTTATTTAAATTAAAAGGCCCATCAGCACTCCAGAAATCCAGGGTAGACCACAAACCCAACACGTCAGAGTCTAAAGCACAGTCTGACATCCTGGGGCTATTAGCAGAATTTCCTTTAAATCCTACATCAAGTTTACTTGAAGTTCATTCACAGACACCTAACACAACACTCACTTAAAAGGCATTTCCTTAATGAAATCACCTGGAAAGTCTCCAGCTAGCTTCTTGAAGGACTATAATTTCTTACCAGCTATAAAGAGTGGCTTGTAGCAACACAATGCCATGTTCTTTCACAGATTTAGTACAAAGAGCATTATTTTCTGAGAAGCCCAGGAAAAGCTCTTCAGTGTAAATCCTAAAATAAATCCCATCGTTCTCTTCAATCTTTACACAGGCTTCAAGTGCCTTGATTTCAATGTCTAACTCATCTCAAAATAAGATAATGTGGCAGCACCAGTTTAGGCAACAGGGAAACATGTTATGTCCCTGATGAATAACATCTATAGCATACATGCTTGAAGTGCCTTAACTTACAATGAAATTGCTGAGATTCTTCATTCTTTCCACAACACTCTTCATTGTTTTCAGCACTGGTAGGTAAATACTGACCTAGAAAGACAAAACAACTGCATTTGCACAAGTATTTCAGATGTGCGACACATTTATTTCTACTTTCAATGCTATCTTTGTTTGGACTGAGTTATCTATGGCTTGCAGGGTGCACAATATCTATCTGAAATCAGGAAATGTCTCAGGAACAGAGGAACTCTCTCCCATTATACCAACAGGCCATCATTCCAGCAATCGTTCCAGACATAATACTCCATGTCTGTGTTGAAAATAAAGTAGAGACATATTTTTGCAGATCAGACTCTCACATGAACATCTGTGTTACTAAATAGTCAATTACTATAGCCAAAAAGGAAAGATCAAGATTCCCATGATACTGTAGTAATTTCTGGAACTGCAGCAGTGTAAATCTAAAATAAAAGAACAAAATACTTCAAGTTTCTTCTTGTATGTCTTCAGAATTTAAATATTTGTAGCTATGGAGGTAACAGACATCCATAACCTCAAATAGGAGCATATTTGCACAAGGACCTTTCCTTGCAACTCTGCTAAAAGTCAAAAAGGATAGTGAGAGGGTATAAAAATCAGGAGGAAACACATATATCTTTAACTCTGCCAGAGAGGCCATGAATTTCAGAAAGAACAGATTATTTGGGCCATTTGGCACCTAAACAGCTGAAACAGTCTAAACCTGTGTGGTTTAGAGGTGCACCAGACTAAAGCCATGCAAGTCCTTTTCTCCTCCTGTGAACATCACAGAAGCAGTTGGCAATCACCCACTCTGTTTTCATAGGTTCTGGACTCTCTTGTCAAGATAGAAGCCATGATATCCCTTGATATATCCCTTGATATATCCCTTGATATATCCCTTGAAAACTGTAGCCTTCAGTCTTCCCTCTTTCCTTTCAACTCCTTTCCAAACCCCACCAGTAATATACCCTGTAGCAATACCATTCCACTTGCAAACTCCCCTTTCAGTAGGGAATATAAAAAAAGGCTTACATCAAAGTCTGGCACACTGGGCTCTCTGAAGTCATTCCACATTCTTCTGGGAATAACTCCCACAGGAATGTCATGTGTCACAATCCTACTGCTGCTTGATAAGGAGGGCTTGAGGGAAAAAGAGGATGCACTTGCAGTTAAACACAAGACTGGAATTCTAAATTTCAGTTTTTCGGATCCACTCTGGGAAACGCTATAACTACATACCCCAGACACTCAGTTCCAGTTTTCCCTAAGTTTCTATCAACGTGCTTTTAAGTGGGCTTCTCTTTTGAATGAGGAAGAGTTTGTGAGGTATCAGTCACTAGTGTATCTATAAGCTATTCTTAGAGCTGAAGAGGTGAATCAGTGGAGTTAACAACAACAAAAGAACCAGAAGTCAGCATCCAGTATCAGGAAAACCAAAGGCAAAAAACACAGAGCCAAAGAGTACACCGAAACCTCCTTCACCTAATGGCATCAATGAAAAGGTAATAATCCACAGAATATATTGAGAATGAAGGAATGGAGAAAACTAAACATTAGAAAAAGTTGTTTCACTAACATAGCATTCTTTTTCCCTCCACCTCCTCCTTGCCTTTTGGAAAACACAAAGCTGGTTCTGTATGCTACCAACCATGATGACAAGAAAGACTAGTGAAATGGAAAATGGCACAGTGTTTCTTTAGTTTTCTCAAATTACACCAAATATTACTCTTTGATCTTAGGAAAATCACTAAATTTTTAAGAACTTTTTCTTAATAATGAACATGAAAGCATGGTTGCACTTACTAGCTCCACAGCAACTCTGAGACAGGGACAGTGTTTATTAGTCAACTTGATCTTCACTGCCTTAGCACTCTGGGCAGTTTTTAATGCTCTTGACAGGTTATCAGGCACCAACTCTAAATAGATTTCATTGTGCTCTGCAGCTACTCCTTCCATCTGAAATTCATCGAAGAAATTCCCCTACAGTTTTTGAAAGTTAGGAAATAAAGCAAACAAGAGGGGCAAGTTTTATTCAGCAGACCTTAAGCTTAGAACTGCATATGTACAGCAGAAACTTTCCTCAGGTGGCATCACCTGAGGAATCACAACAGGCTGCATAAGCATGAAGGCTCATTGCTTCAGGCTAAACCAATTAATGTCCTTCCCTAATACCTAATGAGCCTATTAGACAGTTAATTATGCTTTCCCGTTTCCAGTTTTGGCCAGGACTATGTGGGCCAGCACACACTGAAGCTTTACACTGAAATGACAATCTACGTAAAGGGAATAGTCAATCTGAAACATCTGTGCAACCAGACAGACCTTGAGAGAGCTGGCAAACCTCAGGTGAGGGCTACAAGAAACGCCTCGTACATCAAACCCAACTACATGCTCTGGTTTTCAACATGTGTTTACCGAACTTCCCTGGGCTCACCTGGCTCAGCTCACACCACATACTGGCGCCTCCATTTGCTACTTTATCGGAGAGGATGAAATACAGCTTGCAGACAGTCAGGCGCAGGATGCAGGTCTTGGCTAACTTGGCGATTGTGTTAATTATACCTGCCGGAGAGAAGGATGGGGATGTTACAGCGCTGATCGCGCCACGCACTCGGGTCTCTGCGGGACAGGGAAAACACCTTCAGCCTCCAAAAAACACAGCTCGTGCTGCAGCGCAAACCCCTAAATACCTCTGGGCGACGGAAAGCGCCTCATGCCACCTCCTCCCAGGAAAAGCCTGCGGTCCTCACCTCCCTTCCTCTCTCTTTTGCCCAGGAAAGTCGGCCCCAGCCGTTCGGCGAGGCACAGCCGCCCTGCAGCCTGCCCTGGCATACTCACGGCTGAAGTGGTTGAGGCAGGCAAGATCCACGATCTTAGCCCGAAATCGCATGGCAGCGTGTCCCCCTGCCCCGCTGCCACAGAAGGCGGTCAGGGAGGAAGACACGTCCCGCCGCAGAGCTCCGCGCAGGCAGCGGCCCTTACAGGCACTCCTCGGCTGCGCGGCGGGATTGGGCAGGCTCTGGCATAGGCGGGCTTTGCCAGACTTCCTTCCGCTGCGCTAGTGGTCTTCGCAATACGGGCTAGAAAGGTTGGCTAGAGGTAAAATGTCTTGGCACCCCCGGTGAAAATTCACCTGTATGGGTCTGAGCCCCAATGTCTCGAGGAATTTTCTCCTCCAAATCCAAGGGGGCCCTTACAGGAGACACCATCAGCCCCTCACAGGGGGCCAAGCGCCGGTACTGCCTCACGTGACGCGGTGCTGAGGAAGGAAAGCAACAGTCGCATTAGGAAGTGGAGCGAACAGAGCTTTCCACTGCCCCATTGTTAGCCAGGCCACGCGGAAGGGGCTGGGCAACCGAAAGTGTTTGAGAAAGATATTCTGTGTCAGACCGGGCACCTCATGTAGTCAAGCTCCCAGCTTAGTGCATGATGCACAGGGGTTTATGCAAAGGTTGGAATAGTCAAGGAAATCCAAAGTGAAGGAAAACTTTGCTTTACCTGTCAGTGTTGTCAGGAAAATTAATCCACAAATACCAGAGGTTTATGTCCAAAAAGGAGACAGAGGAGTCCTGTAACTTTATTCGAATAAAGGGAGAGGCCATGGGCATTTCCCATTGGGTCTCTCAAATTGTTGGGGGATGCAACCCCCTTTTTATCCTAAGTTCCTGGCTGCAGCACCCTCTTCCTTTCCCCATTGGATGGGATACTCAGAAAGTACAGACTTTTCGAATCGCCTATTCTATGTCCCCTTCTAATATACACCCCCTTTTGTTATATAAAAGAAGAAGAAAAAAAAAAACTATTCATAATTCTTTTAAGTCTTTGTTCTTTTTTCTCTATGTTCAGGAATTTACCATGGCCTTGGCCGTGCAACAGTCCCTATTGATTAGTAACATCTTCTAGAACTGATGAAAGGAATGAGAGGGAGGTGTCTTTACAAACAAACTGGCTTTGCTGGTAGATAAAGCCAGATACTGAGAGGTGAAAGAAGCAATGGGAGGAACCATAAATTCCATAGGAATTCCACTAGTTGACACAGACTGTTACTTACCCAAGACTGTGCTAAATCTCTGGATTTAAAGAAAAAGAACAGAGACATGAGGAAAAGAAAGAGGGGGGGAAGGTGTTACGCAATAGGAGGGGGTCTGTATTAGGCAACTGGGGGAGTCTGTACCTCTCAGCTACCTCAGCCAATGGGGAAAGAGAGAGGGAAAATGTGGCCGGGAAATTAGGATAATGGAGAGGCTGTGTCCTCTGACAATTTGAGAGACCCCATGGGAAATGCCCATGGCCTCTCCCTTTATTCAAATAAAGTTACAGGACTCCTCTGTCTCCTTTTTGGACATAAACATCTGGTATTTGTATATTAATTTTCCTGACAACTGAGAATTTTCTTCTGTTACTTCCCTATCTCTGAGCTCCTAGCCCTATCTACAAGCAGATTCGCACAGTCTGTTTGTAAAGATAAATTCATCTTGTTCCTTTCAGTGTGCAGCATGCCTGTTTCCTACAGAAGACGGTGTCCTTTGCCTTGGTGGTTTTGCTTCCTTGCAGTCCTTCAAAACTACAGCTTTTGCAGAGACAGTTTTCTAGTATTGTTCTTTTTGGTCTGTCAGGATTGTCTGGTGTTCTTTTGTCACACTGCAAGTTCTCCAGATCAGCTAAATTGCCTCTGTTGCATTTAATTTTGAAATATTCTTGGGATGCTGCTCACATGCCTTGATGCTGTCTTTTAATACAGTCATTATGAAGAAAATGAAAAGAAAAAACCTTGGGTCTTGGGTCTGTGTAGTGACAGATACAGCAACAGTTTTTGGAGAGGTTATTCCCTGCCTGTATTGCTCTTAGGCCTTGTAAATTTTGTAGAAATAAGCTGAAGATTTTCCTAGAGAAACCAGTGCAGCAGGGTGTCACAAATTCTGATATAGAATCCTGCCAACTATGCCAATTTGTTGCAAATGTGTGGTTTAGGGTCACTTAAAGAATCATCATCAAAGGTATTAGCAAAAGAGGGATTAATATACATTTATAAAAGTATGACATGAAGTTCAATGACAAGTTTCACTCTATCATGGGTGAAACAGACAAAGAAAAATCAAATTAGAATAATTTTAGGATGATTTACATAGAGACCAAAGACAAAATAAAGTAAGGAAGACTGTCCTGTTGAATCACAAATTTTGGAGTATACCCTCTTGCTTTCTAAACTCCTGATAGAGCCTAGGTGCAGCTAAGTCCAGTCTTAATTTCAGACTTGGACAATAGTTTGTACCTAAGAGAATTAACTCCAATTTTTTCATTAAATATTGCTCCATTAGCCTTTTATTTTGTAAAATGTGGCTGCAGAAGGTAAAGTCCTGATGGTGTGAAATGCCGCACATTACACTTGACAGTTCAACACACTTTCCATCTTTTACAGACATAGTTGCAGACTGCTGGTAGTGAAATGATTCCTATATGAAGGTTAAGTGGGATTTGTGGAAGGATGGTTGATCTAATGCCTTTCAAGTTGTGGCATCTTGATACATGTGGATTGCAAAAGGTTTAACAGATCCACATCTGTTTAACAGATCCACATTTGCCTTTTCTGCCTTTGCCTAGGGTTTCTTGAGAAAGCTGGACAGTTTGTTCTCTAGCTTTTCTAGATATGGTCTGTTGTTAGCAATGCTTTATAACCTCTGAAGATTAAGCCACAATGAGAAGGCAGACTTTATGTATACAAAAAATTTCCACTGCTTGCCCTAAATAATAAAGAATAGGGAATTAATAACCAAGGTGGGCACCAGAAATAAATTATTATATGCTACATATACATGCATAAGTCTGCAAAAAAATTTTACTTTATATTGCTCTATGCTCTCATCACAGTTGAGACACACAGGCTCTACTTTGGGGGTTCAGGCTAGGCAGAAGCCATTTATTACTATAGCTGTAGGAGAGAAGGCAGATTGAGAGAGGTTCAGTTCTCTATTCATACTGGTTTAAAACAGCAGTGCTAGGGTATATCACACTGACAGCAGATATAAACAGCTTTGTGAAGGAGTCTTGATATGGCAGAGCAGCACTGACAGGGTAGGAAACTCACAGCAGTTGTATCCCTCTTGTGCTAATAACAAAGAACCTCTGTGCTGTCTGTGGATCTTCTCAGTCTGTCACCTTCTTGCTTATGACACTGCTGTATCCCGTTGTCAACTTCTAGGTCTAGTGAGTCCTGCTGCCACACAATTACTTGTTGTGATAAAAGCCAATTTCTTCTGCAGTGTTTGCTTGGTTAATGTATTTTTTCCAATTTTTCTATTAGGTGTTTACATAATAAATGGATTATACATACATTTGCAATCACGAGTTCTATGTTTTTAAGCCCATCTAAATAACTTTAAAGTATACTTATTTAGGGAAGAAGGCATTCACACTGCTTAGGTTGCTTGATGGAGAGTCAAAGGAAGTGAAATAAAAATCTGAGGATGTCAACTGAGAACCAAAGGGATACTGAGCAGATCACCACAGAAAATGAATAGGTACTAGAAAGGGCTCTTTCTCTATAACAATTTTAACTGTACTATTAAGTTCTTTCCACATTAATTTAATCCATGAGTGGGTATTATTGTAACTGATCATTTGGCTTGATCCCAGTCTGCTGAAGCTCAGTTCTGAAACAGGTCTATATCACTGGACTGAAGAGGTAGTAAAATAGCTTTAAGGGAGTTTTTTGGCTGTTATGGAAAACTTCAGTATTTTTACACAAATGAATTGAACCTGACCATAATATATTTCTGGATGTTAGAGTGTTTTCAATTTGAAATTGTACACTTAATGAAACACACCTTTCTCATTCACTGTTTCAAAGTTGTTAGTGAAAACCCCTATGTTAAATGGTGCTTTGAGCAAGCAAAGTATGGTATAACATAAGCCTACACAGGCCACAAAACAATGATCAGATTCAAAATCCAGTCTTTAACACATTTTTAATGATGTGGTTAATGGATTAATTGCAATGCATCACAAGTTAAGAAGAAAGGATAGTAATTTAGATATGGAAAAACATAAATGAAAAAGAAATTAAGAATAAAGCATGACCTGCAGTGAAAATTTCAAGCGTTATTTCTATCATCATCTACACAAAACTGGAATTGAAGTTGGTTTGACTATATGGGCAATCACAAGAAACTTGAAATAATTTTATCTAAAAGAAGTTGTGTATTTTATTGAAATAAAATTCCCTTCATAATTCTTAGGGAGGAAGAGCATGTTCCTCTTTGTACCTTCATGGCTAAGTAATTCATATTCATTTTCAATTCATAGACCTTGTTTATACCCTGCCTACACGCTGTTTTGCTTTTTGGGTTTAATATTAAAGTGAATGAATCACATAAAACCTCTAGTGGGAAATCCTACCAGCTTGCAGAGAAAACATACCAAATGAGAAAATAATATACCAGATCTGCAGACAGGCTGATTGCCTAAGAAGCATCTGTCTGTATTTTTGCTCATGTTTATTGAAAAGAAGGGGTATATAGAGGGCCAAATAATTTTTTTAACATGTGTAGGGATCATGTCTTCAGCTGAGACTTGCATTTGGACCAATATTCTAGCAGTTAGGAAGCTGACTACTAATATTGAAGCATAGAAGTGAGCAATTTGTCCCTAGCATACTGTGAATAAAAAACCACCCCCAAACAAAACCCAAATAGGTTACTGCCTGTGCATTCAATAATGAATCCACCATCATCAAAAGCTTTCTGGAGATAAGGTGTGACTGTATGTGAAGCCCAAGGAGACAAGTTGTGCCAAGTACTGGGATTTCTCCTACTTGATGCTTAAACCATGTCAGAATTCATTCTGTTCTAGTCAAAGCATGGCAACAAGGTTGCAGGTTTTATTAGAAAACACAGGCCATTTTCAGTAACACATAGACATCTCTAGGGTGATGTGGCAGCTGAAGGAATTTGAGCCATCTGGATTAAAACTCAAAGTAATCAAAACCTGGGTCATTTGCATAAATACCTCCCTTATTTTCTTTCTAACTCCCATTAGCTACCTATTTGTTTCATTAAGCTTCAGAATGTTGTTCAACTCAAATAGTTCAAAAAGTAATTTCATAAAGTGAGTTGCATTAAATTGAGTGTAATAGATGAACTCAGAACACCCAAAATCATTAACATTTCATGGATTTATAAACCCCTGAACAGATACACAAAGTTCGGAATTTTGCAAATTAAGACTTCAGCCTACTCAGAACAATAACAGTGTCATTACAAAGCCTGTCTCTGAAGAAATCCTTCTTGCTAATTTGTCAGTCTTTTGAGAGTAGTCTCTGACTTTTCTTGAAGTGAAAAATTAGGTATAGTAGGAAGAATGTAAGCTAAATGGTGATACTCCGAAGTGTTTTAACCACCTAATTTCAGCTTCTTTTTAACAGATCTTCAAGTTTTCTTGACTGGTTTCCACTCACACATGCAGTTTCATCGATTAAAACAGAGTAGAGCACGTAATTTCATTAGTCATTTCAAACTGGAAAACTTGCAACTGCTTTGGTCTTATTCTAGTGTCCAGTTCAGAAATTCTTTTTGTTCAAAACAGGCAAGTGAAAGCAGGAACTAGGAAAGACCATACGTGAGTTTCAGAGGGTTTGATAAAATAACTACAGCTTAATTTTAGTTAGTCTAGAGTTCAACCTGTTGTCTTTTATGAAGATAAAGAAATAATTCACACTGAAAAAGATTTGCTACTATACCTAAAGAGGCAAAATCATCCTGGAAAATACCCTAGTGGTGTAACAGGTAGCCTAGCTCCAAGACACTGCTTTTTGTAGAAACAAAGTTTAACAAAAGGTATGTGTGTCCAAAATTTGTATTCCAGCAAGGGATGACTGAGTAAACAATCAAATAATTCTGCCAGTATAACATGTTAGGACACAGACACTCCAAAAATAACTTTTAGTATGAAGGCAACTAAACAAGTAAAATAGATACATAAAATTTTTCAACAACTTATGCCAGCATCCTGTTCATCTACACACAGACAAAGTTACACTGCTCTCCAACATTTATGACAAATTTCTTTTCCTGCAGTAAATATGTATCAGGGATTTTTCAAATACCAAATAATACAGTTATGAAGTCAGAAGCCTATGGACAGAATTACCTTTATAAATAAACAATTATACATGTTTACTGTGTCCTATATTTGAGTCAGGAGAACTGCTAGAGCTGAGTATTTTAATCTGACTTCAATTTTAACTGATAGCATTGTGTCTAGCCGTAGACTGTTGACATTAATGTCTTAGCAGTTAAGACAGCTTTTCATGTTTTAGTTTAGGAATATGAGAAGCCATGGAGGAAGTGAAAACCTGAACATTTCCTGATACACATTGTTTTGGACAGGCCACATGCTATAATAATATTGGTATTTGTGTAAGAACACAAAAAAGCAAAAATCTGAAAATGACGATAGAAACCTGAAAATCCGTTTTAATGGGCTATTTTGAACAAAATAGGATTTTAGTATTTGGAACACATATCAAGATGGATTAAGCATTCTGTATACTGAAAATCACTGTTTTTTATGGATATCAACATCTTACAGCTCTTTAAATATGGTAAATTTGACATTGTGTGTGGGAGTCACAAGTATTTTTTTATGAGTGATGAGTTATTAATATTTAACAGAAGCAAACACCTTTAGGGTATTAATTATTCTAATTTTACTTATTCCAATGCAGTTTGATTGGGCAGTAGAGAGGAAGACAATTAAAGTAAGTTTCATCTTTCCAGTACACACAAAAATTTTTCTTACAGTTACATAAGCAGAACAGAATATTTTTCATGAAAATGGTTTTGAGTGTAGGTTGATTTTTTTTTTTTAAATTTGGTTCCAAGTTAGTACAGCTGTAGATTTTTGATCTTGAAAAATTCTGATATTTCCCTCATATCTCTTATACTTCAAATGCCAGTGTTTTATAAAAATTCTAACGGAAATATGTTTTTCTATTTGCTGTGAAGATTTCTGGGTTGCAATATTTTTGCACTGAAACATTTGTGATCCTTTACTCACTTTGTTCCTTTACTTTTTTATTTGTTATGTTTCCCATCTTTACTTTTCAGAGTTATGATCATTTATTTTATTGTCAACCTGTGCTTTCTTTTGTCCTTCTTCCACTTCAGATATTTTGTGCTCATTTTAATGCAAGAAAGGTAAATGAAGGCTACACATAAAATCCCCAAAGCCTTCATAATCACCAAAATGCCCAGTGTCCCAGACATCATACAGCTTCAACCTGAGGCAAATTAATTTATATGAATCCCCACTGGAAGCCTTCATGATAGACATCTGTAGCAGTGCCTGTTGTGTACCGGTATCACCAATATACTAGATTAATTTTCATTGACCAAGTTGTCTGTGGTAAACTCACTTAGGTCAATTTGATGTTTAGAGTGCTAGCAGCTACAGCTGCAGCTGAAATCAATGGCCAGCTTGCTCTACAGTGTTTCACCTCAGAGGAAAGAAACTCTCAGAGGGCTAGGAGACTGCACTGGTAGTCATACTTGGAAGAGGAAGAAAAATCACAATGCATATCAGCACCACAAAACTCTGTAGTTGTGCCCATATGAAGGTGTGAACTTTGCTAATGCAGATTCTTATTGTAATGGGACCTAGATTCTGACAGAGTGAAAATAGAAATTTTCAATAATTTTTTTAAGCTACCTCCCAAAGCCCCCAGAGCATACCAGAAACTTTTGGAGAGATGTCCAGAACTGCAGTATTACGGGCAATTCATTCAGTGAAGTTATCTCAATAGGTAGTTTCCTGGTGCCACTAAAACAGTATTTATATAAGCTAGAAACACAGTTAATTCTGTGTTATTTAAAAAGATCCACAAGAATACAATGGTGTTTGTCTCTTTTATTATGAAAGATACAAAAACAGAGTCTAGTGAAGCTATCATTAGAAACATGAACTTTTTTTGAACCAACTCTCTATTTACATATACAAAATTCCCCAAGTGGAACAATATCAAATGTGAGACACATCAGAATACACCATATATACAAGTTCAGAGATTTAATATCTCTGTTACTCTATACATGATGGCTACACAAAAAGTGAATTCCTACCTGTTTTTCACAAGTATTTTAAATTAAGTTTATGAGACAACCCAAGCAAAATAAAGCAGAATCTGGGGGATGTTCTGCTATCTGAATGGTTACGTTATAAAAATAGTACAAAATAATAAAGCCAGGTTTTCAAGTCAGGCTGAATATTCTGTCAAATAATCCATAATCCAAACTGATGTAGGTAAAAGAACGAAAACTATTAGTGATTTTTATTGTCATCAAACCAGAAGTATCTCAGGAGTTGAAGACACTGGTTTTCAGATCACTAATCAGCTACTAAGAAAAGCAAGTATTTTTGTTTAGTTTTTAAAAACTCTTCCCTCATACAGAAAAGCCAAATAAAATACTTGAGCTTGCTTTGCATGATCAGACATTCTGATGAAAAACATGAAATACAAGAAGACACACCACTTTGTATGGTTTTTAACTGGAACCAACTACTGATTAATTGGTAAGGTGCTTCTTCCTTTAAATCAGTCCACTTCCCTACATTTTAGTTTAGCTCCATTTCACAGAGAGAAGTGATTTCAGCTATGCCATTTGTGACAGCAGAAGGGATGTTGTTAAGAACTTTCGCTCTCCAAGCATGGATGGCCTCAACAATACCTTCTGGATTGCTTGAACCCAAGTCACATAGTGAATATACTGCTGCCAGCTGCACACCCCAGGGAACACCTGCAAAAAGTTAACACAAATCAACTTCTAGAAACTTCGATATGCAAGAATGTTGCGAATCTTGAATCTATAGAAACTATTATTCAAGAACTGAAAATACATCAACAGTTATGATGCCTAACACCAGATGACAACCTGCAATTCCATAGTATCTCATTTTATACTAGCACTTTCCAGTTTTCTCAATTCAGCAACTTTTCAGTATTCAAAGGGCATACAAGAGTTGAGAATCTAGTGACTTTAGCTAAGAATAATCAGACTTATGAAAATAGTCAGGTTTACACTGAGTCTGAAATGAACACAGACATGCACTGTACACCATACACCATCAAGTTGGAAGAACTTGAGATTGCAAGGAAGAGAAGTTATACAGTTGGTTCGAAATAGCTTCCTAACATTAACAAATGCTTCACTGCAACATGTTCTTAATATCCAGAATAACTTAGCAATGTGCATCTCTGCTGCCTTAACTGCCTTGTTTTGTCTTATCAATATCTTGGACTGTCATTCTCCCAATACAACAATTTTGTCAGCAGTAAGCTCCAGCATAAATTGAAAAATTAGCTATTGCTGCTGAAGTTACGATCACCCTTTAAGTGATCTTAACTTGATCACCCTTTAAGTGATCTCTAATGCAGCTGATAGGCTCTTACATGAAACAGTCCAATTCCAGGGTGTCTGAAACCATCTCAGAATTGTTCTCTGTCTCAAACAGAAGGTAATACTGTCAATAGTTCATTAACTTTGTTAAGAGAAAGGGACTCAAACCAAAAATTGTTTGACCTATTATGCACTAACGTAAACTGCAAAAGCAGGCTGTTTTGCCATGTGTGCCTTAATTTATGTTTTGGCATTGGCAAAACTTCTTATCATGGATGTTACACTCAAGTTTCTCTAAAAAAACCTTACCTTCCTCTTTTGCATGCTGTATAAACAGTCCAATTACTGAACTAATATTCCTCACTGCAGCAAGATATCCTTCCTTCAGACCTATTTGTCCTAATCGACCTGAAAGAAAAGAAGAGTTACTGCACATCTAACTATTTAGACAGTCAACTTCCAAGCTTTTATATTTCCCAATTGTCTGTTGAAGTATCAACAGAAAATGCAAATTTTAACTACAAAAAAATAATTATTGTTACCATGTTGTCTTGGGAACAACAGTTGTCCTATTCCTTGTGTAACTAAAGACCTCAAGGCATTTTTCATCAGATTGATTCAACCTCCCATGTGTTTACTATTTTTAAGTGTAAAACTCAGAAAGAATGCAATTTTTGTTTAACGAACAATATCATATAGCCTGCATACTGAAAATATTTATTGAAACTCAAACTATATCTATTTACGTCAAATGCCACCAAAATTCCAAATAAATTAATCTAACTTAAATTTACTATGATATTAAGTTGCATATAAAACCTTATTTTATACACGTTACTGGAAACCATATAGCATGAAGCTGTGTCATGGGAGGTTTAGGTTAGCTAAAAGGTTCTTCACTCAGAGGGTGGCTGGGCACTGGAACAGGCTCCTCAGGGAACTGGTCACGGCACCAATCCTATCTGAGTTCAAGACACATTTGGACAATGCTTAGGCACATGGTGTGATTCCTGGGGCTGGCCCATGCAGGGTAGGAGTTGGACTTCAATGATCCTATTGGATGCCTTCCAGCTCAGCATTTCTATGATTCTATATGTAGCTACAGATGATTTAATTTTAAATACATAGAACATGTTGGTATTTGTTATCATGAATCAATATAACATCTCTCAAAACTTAAGCACCTGCTTTCCACAGGCTGATAAACAGAAAATATCTGCATAAAGATCCAATAAAATGCAAAAATACTTCAACTCACTTTGCAGACAGGCCTGACACTTTCATAAGGACATACTTATACAAAGCAAAAGTTCAATGAAGAATTTAGCTTACTTACCAATTAGCCTGAGTGTCAATGCTATAACACTATCACGAATGGATTGAGCAGTTTCATGCCCCTTTCTCTTTTTTATCCAGTTATCCATAGAAGGCCAAAGCACTTTGCTGTGAAAGACAATTGAATTTGAAAACCTGATACTGTATGAAGAGATGGTTATAGTATTCATACAGCAATGAAGGCAAATCACCCTTTCATTTGTTATTAACTTTAGGTAGACTGACTTCACAGATGTATATGAAATCATATTACTTTCAAATGTTATGCTGATATGTTCTGTAAGTTTCTTACATGACTAAAAACTCAGTTTGTGTGTTACAAGTAGGATCTGATGCTTGTTTTTAAACCTAAAAGGACCCAAAATAAGACTTTTTAAATCCTTAAAATTATGCTAATAGACCTAGTTACTTATTACCAGCACAACTCACGATCACCTTTGTGTGGCTTTCATTAAAACTACATAGTTTTACATAAAAACTACATACACTGAAGCTACTTTGTATTAATTGTAAAAGTATTTCACCAAAAATACCTTCTTTACTCTCTGAAAGTATGGAACTTGTATACAAGACAATGATGTTTATAAGTATCACTTATTATGTTAAACAAATATCTACTAAGTCATGTAACCTCTATATAGAAAATCAAGGCTGTCAGATCAGTGTAGGTGTCAAATGAAGTCTTTCAAACAAGGTTAAGTATGGTAGCAGTCCATATCCTGAATTATAGGGTCAAAGAAACTTTAAGACATTGAACCTAAGTATTGTAATTACTTTAGAATTAAAATCAGACTGAAATCAAGATAGTACATTAATGAGTATGGATATATTTCACTTTCAGCACTGAAGCAGTGCTATTTTCATATCAGAAGTTCTACCCTCATTTTCCACTGATGGGGGAGGTGAATTCAACAAGTTCAGAAGAAGACAATCCCTTTGCTTCACTGACAGACAATTAATCTCAAAATCTTATATAGCTATTTTGAAAGCAATTCTTTACTAGAACAGTTCTAAGAGGGTTCATTTCTGGGGACAATACCATAAAATCCTACATTTCCTCATTGGTCACTCCTATCTTAAACTAAGGCACACAGTCTAGGTCTCATCAGGTTGACACATTCTATTTTCTAAATATTTATGCAATATTTTATTATGTTAAAAACTACGTCATAATGAATTTGGGAAACAAAAAAACCATCACCAAAACAAACCACAGAAAAATCACACAGGAAAACATTGGAAATATGTGATTGCCACAATACCTTATAACATTATCATGTGTCCAATCCCACTTCAGGTGAGAGCAGAGGAGATCAAGAGCAAATATATACTGCCAAGCATCTTCACTGAGATCTTCTCCATACTGCTCACTCAGGTGAAATTCTACTTTTGTACATGACTGCATTTCCAAAAGCAGGTTTGAGACCATAATACCAGCATCTAAAGATGAACTCTGGAATTTTAGAAGGAATTATCTTAATGCATGAAAGGTTACCAGCCCAGAACCAACTTTTTACAAATATTTGATACTGACTGTGCACACCATCTTACACTATAAATCCAGTTTTTGGGTTGAATTAACACAAACAGAGTACATAAACCACAACCTTCAAGTACTAGATATTTTTCCTGATGCCTTCACTAAAAGGAGAGTTTGGAAAAAAAAAAAAATCCAAACAACAAAAAGCACAGGCCTCACAGCCACTCTCTTATCTTCTTCTACAGTTTGGGGATTTTTGTCTCTCTCAATGCAAGAGTGTTTTTCCAGTGCAAGAAGATTAGACTAGTATTCTTTACTTTCTAAATAATTTTAAAATTTGTTACTCTTTATTCTTCATTAGGGGCGAATTTGCAAGCAAATACTTTCAATAGTTGAGGTAAATAAATATGCCATGGAAACCATTCTGTTAATTAAATAGCTAGGGGAAGAAAAGAAATTTAAAACCAAACATCCTTTCAATATCTGATGTATTAAGAAAAGAAGTCTAGGCTTATCACATAAACAGAATGGGTGCTTGGCAGATCTTCTCAGTACAAAACCTCATATAATTGGCAAGTTCTGCCATGGTGCAAGTCACCAAAATGGCAAGCTTTGACCAAGATAAAAATACCTATTCCATGTGAGTTTTACTTTCATAAGTAGAATTATATTCTCAAAATTATATGTATAACAGACTGTTAATCACAATCTACTTGGAACTTTCACCTGTATTTCTACCCAAGTAAAACAGAGCTCACAGACAGGATGATGTCATCTCCTATCAATAATATAGAAAATTCTGAGGTCCTTCTCCCCAGCTGCAGCAGCTCTCATATTCCGGAGATCCATAAATAAAGCAGGTAGTGTGAGTGCAAGGAATTAATAATTCCAGGAACATTTACTAGGACATTCTTATGTGCGTTTCTACTGGCATGATATTAAAAGCTGTAACCAAATAGAATGGAGAATACAAATTCTTCACTGAACAGGGACTGCAGTACAGCATAATTCTGAATACCAGAGCTTAATGCTACATCACAATTGTGATTTAATAGTAAAAAAACCAGATACAAATCCATGCCAAATTAACTTACTCCTACACTAAAGCAGGAAGTTTAGGGGGCTGTAATTTCAGTGATACCATATTAAATTCAAGGTTGGCTTCAGAGGTTGAAGAAAATAATTATCATAAAACACTTAAAGGCTATAATGACAGCAGTAAGACTAACTGCATTCCTCAAGGCAGTTGTGGAGCAGCATGTTAGGATACGGAATAGGTGAGCTATTGACATGGTTTAAGAATGGTATTCTCTAAATTAGTGTTCCCAATGAAACCAAGCACTGCTCGCTTACTCCCTCCTCTCCTTTCCTCTTCTCTGTGGCAGGATGGAGAGGAGAATTGGAGACACAAAATGTAAATATCACAGGCTGAGATAAGAACAATTTACTGGAAACAGCAATGAGATAAGAAAACAAACAGTAATAGCAACAAATACTAATGATTAAGGGTACAAAAGAGAGACCAGCAATTCACATGGAAACAACAATACCCAACCTCTCCCTCCACCATACTATGCTGACCTGGAAGGGACTCATTCTACCTGGAAGAGACTCCCCCACATCCCCAGCAATGATGTGAGGTGGCACAGAATAAATCTTTGGGTCCTAGCCATGCCCCCTTTTGGCTACTGCAAAAATTAACCGTGTCCTGGCCAGAACCAGGACAGCTATGAATCAATATGATTTTGTTCACTTAATATTTACAAAACGATTTTATTTCCAGGAAGCAAGCCTGGCATTAATACGGAGTTTTCAAAAATATGGGGCCCTAGCCTTTAAACAAACACAAAAGCCTGTTACACAAACTCCTCCAAAAGCAAAGCATCTCCAGCTTTCCATCTGCATGACATAAAATTGTTCCGAATGATTTCAATTTTTCCTCCTTGCAGCATTCTTTTCAGGATGGTACTATGTGACTGCTGAGAACTGGCAGAAATTAAATGATTTGCCCAACAGCTCAGAGACTTGAAGTCAGCTATCACTGATCATCTTTCTTCTGGTATCACTGGTTTTGTACTGATCATACCAACTGCTTATGAAATTAACTTAGGGGTTTTTGTGATAAACAAGTATTTACAGTCTACTTTGCACAAAGATCATGAGTAAAAGGAGACAGGCTTATCTTGAAATTAACTGTAATAACATTACCTGTTACACAGAGAACTATTAAAGCTAAAATCAATACATATTTTAAAAAGCAACAATACAAAGCAAACCAAAAAAAATCTCAAAGAACATTACAGTTCCACAGATGGAAAGAATTCCCTAGTCCAACAACACTCTAGTTAAAAGTTTAAAAACAACCTTTACTTTTAATGTTCAGTAGATAGATTAGTATTTAACAGGGAAAACAAGAAAAGTATTGTATTCTAGTAGGGTCTAGACAACTAGGGGAGAAAGGCCTGAAGCAGCACTAGTTGCGCAATTGTGCAGTCTGCATGGGATATTCACACCCTTCATTAGAAAAGTAATTTGCTTGATTTGATTCAGCCAGCAAAGTTACCAATGCAGACAAAAGCTGATACTGAACAATGAAATCAGACGTTACCTGTTCCCAGTTGAGATAAGCACTTAAACAGGCCAACATCTCATTGCTTGCACTCTGCCTCACAACTAATTGCATAGCTTTGTTAATTGCACCTTGGAAGACAAATATGTCAGACCATACATTTGTGATAAATAAAATCAATTTTTCTGAGTCTGGAAAGTCTAAGGAAAAAAAAGAAATAACAAAGTAAATTTTTAACATTTTAAAACAACAAAAACATATATTCAGGCATTAAATCTAGTTCAGTCAGCAAGGTAACTAGGGAAAAAGGCATAGAAGTCACATCACAACTGTATCGTAAGGATGGGGAGTCATACTAGCACATCTCAGTTCTGAGAGTAAATAAGTAGAAAAGATCCAAGAACAAAACTGAACAAGAAACACCAGAAAAACCCCAACAAACCTTAAGCCACTTCCCCTATCATAATTTCACTCTCTCTCCCTTCAACTTTCTTACTGGACTTCAGTTCACTAAGGAGAGTGGTCTTGGAGCATTGAAACTGGATTCTTTTAGGATTAAATTAAACTAGAAGATGCACTCCAACAACCTACTTAATACATTCCAATCACCAATAAGCACTCTGATCACTGGACCAAATCAGAATCAGTCCAAAGAAAAAAATAATCTATAGTACTTGCTAATACCTTGCACCCATACACCTGTGAAATATATATATATTATAAAAGCCTGCAAAGAACTTTCACACAATTCAAATCTGATATTGCTCAGTAGATTTCCCAGACTTTATCAGGGAAATTATATATTATGCAAGTTGTGAGCATATATGAATGATGTATACTAATATTTGTACTTGCACAGATGTAAAAATTTATGCTACTCCCGTGTAATTGAAGAGTCCTCATTCATTAAAGTAATTCAGAGCAAGTATCTCACAACTATCAGTTAGAGATGCTAGAGTTCCAGGCCATCAATGGGAAGCCTTCTGAATACCAAAGCAGAGAGCTTCAAGGCAAAATACTAAGATAAAACATGAGGGTGTAGACTGTAAGCAGTAACAAATACATTGGAATAAGTAAAAAAGTAGACACTACTTTGATACATGAAATGCTATACTGGAATACATATGCCTGGAACACTATACAAAAAACTGAAATCTGAAAAGCTAAATGTACCTTTGCTCTTCACTTCAGCATAACTTTTTTGAAAGATCTTAAGAACTAGAAAGCATATAAAAATATATCAAATCAAGAAGCTTTAATGAGCATGAAGAATTTAGACTTCAGTGAAGTGTCTCGGATGGACCTTCTACTCTGAAGCTGCTCATCATGTGAAAATTGAACTTTTTTCTATCAGAACATGGACTGTTGGTGAACTAGAATTATTGACAACTTGAATTGCCTACCCAGGAATTTGAAACACTTATAAAATTCACTCAGTGAACTCAGTAAGAGTTCAAGGGGCATCAAAAAAAGAAAGGTAAAAAAAAAGAAAAAAAGTGAGGGAACAGAGGAGGGGTAAAAGGCAAAATAACCAAAAAGGTAACATTTTATTTATAGTCACTTAAGGAAAAATATCTGAAGGGAGAACTGAACAAAAACAAGGGACAAGTCATCAAGATAACAGATGTAAGTCTAAAGAAGTAATACTGACTGTTTATAGTGAATTTGGTAATTGTGTAGCTTGTGTTGCCATAATTCTGAAAGGAATATGTGAAACTACATGAAAGAGAAAACCCTAAAATAAATGCACAGTAATCAAATAAAGCCAAATTTTAAAAAAGCCTAAACAGCACTTAAGACGTGTTTACAGCGCTTCCCACTAAAAAATAACTATAAAACCACAGAACAATGACAACAGAAGTTTATGCAATTCAATGTATAGAAGAGAAAATCATCCAATACAAGTCTGCATTTAGCTACCGAAGTTTGGATCTTACACAGAAAAAGAAAGGAAAAAAGGGGGAATGTTTAATATTTGCAAGAGCCCACAAAAAGAAAAAGCAGTAAGATACTGCAAAACAAAAGGCTTAATCGTTATTTTAGACTAAGAAAAGACACCTGACACGTAACAGTTTCTAACATGGTGCAGTATTAAAACTATTAACCTGAAAGAAGTAAAAGTAGAGTTATAATGGACTGAAGGATAGAAAAACAGAGAGGAAAACAGGAATTCCAAAAAGAACTCAAACAAAAGTATTACACCCCCCCAAAAATGGTAATTAAGAACAAAATGAAATCACAAACCTTTTTAAGATTAAAAAAAAAAAGACAGGAATATTATATGAAAGTAATTGAAACAATCTCAAGCTGTAGCACTTTGCTTATCAGTGCTCTTGAATTTTATTTTAATGTGAAACACAGATACCAGTATACTATTTTCAAACTTAGTGAAGTCCTTCCAAAACTAAGACAGATTCTTAATTTACCAATAGTATGTATGTGTTACCTTCATTAGTGGGACCAAAAGGCAGGGGGAAAGGAAGGGAACTAAAATGGAAAAAACCTCACAACCAAGTGAGAATTTGGATAATGGGAAGTAAAAATACTTTGAGGAGAATATATTATAAAAATACCCTGGTTTTGATCAAGGTATTATCCAGCTCCTGACACTATTTTAAATACCTGTTTTAAAATCACTTTATAAATCGGTACCTATTCAATTAAAATACAAAAATACTAATAGGCTAAAAGGACAAAATTCCTAGAAATCATAATATCATTTTGGATATGGTGGGGCAAAAGTGAAAGCACAGAGTATTCTAAATGAAATATTCATTTGGAAAAATAAGTAGACTACTAAGAACCCAGGTTACCACAAAACTACAGCACAGATGTGGAGGAACTGTGAGAAAGGCAATTACTTCTAGAACAGTTTATACTTCTGCATTACAGAAAAAGTTCTAAGGAAAACAACCCGTTAACAGGATTTCTGTTTGTTTTCACAAACATAATTCTGGCACACTACAGCAAAGACACACAGCATATTTAAGACATAAGGCTACTAAGCCACACTATACCTTCTTTAAGCAAGCTGTAACAGAAAAGGCGGGCTCTTTCCAAATCTCCCAACTGTCGACAAATTCCTGCATAGACTCGACACAAAGCCTGACTGAAATTGTAATTTGTGGCACTCTTCTGAGCCTTCAACTTATTGAGAATAACATGCAGCAAGGACTCTGCTAAATGCTGTAAGACACAAAACATATTGTTAGACTGTTACATACTTAAGAATACTTGACAACATTGTAGTAGTATGACAAGTAAAAAGAACTACTACTATCTTATTTGCAAGAATACTATTTGCATACATATAAAAATGCAGGAAAGTAAATCAGAGGCAACCAGTGAAAGAAAAAAGAGGGAGGAGCAGGCAACTTCCCAGAATAAACATGCCATAAACAAATGAAGAATAGGGATACTATTCTTTAAACATAAATTGTTCAGTTATGTGATTAAAAACTATCTTCCTCAAAGAACAGGGAGAAGAATGACAAGTAGAAAGAATGAGGAGATGAATAATGACAGGTAGAGTAACCCAAATTACCTAATCATAAAAAAATGTAAGTACCCTGACTTAGCTGCTCCAAAGATGTCACAGAAGGACAAACAGCCCATTGTTCAGGTATGAGATTTACTAGATTAGTTAGCAGCAGTCTTTCCCCAGATCACTGTACACACTGCAGAAGATGGGGAGATGTTGCTGCCTATAGTAACATGGGAATCAATACGAGATGCAAGGAAAAAGAATACTGGGCTTGTGCATGACTTACTAGGGGATGTTTAGGGGGAGAGCTAAAAGTGGGGAGTAGACTGAGAGGTTTAGGAGCCAGGTGCTGGAGAGTACACAGTTCAGACTGGGTACCTGGGGACAACTGGGAGTCTGTTAGCTCTGAGAGCAACCAGAAGGTCTAAGCCAGCTACCTGTAAGACCAGGAGTCTGAGGGCCAGACCCAAATCTGGACCAGCTGCTGGAGAAATGTGTGTACACTTCTGTGTCTGCAAGTTTGTCAGTGCATGAGACAAGTGGGAAGGATATCAGTCACCTACTGGATATACTGAGTGCCTAATGTTAGCTGCTGGAGGAATCCATATTGTCTGTACATATACGTATGTATTTTCCACTACCAGCATTTCAATCTGATTAGCCAGAGAAGGGAATAAGAGCAGGTGTGTATTGTGTGCATGTCTCTCTACTAGGAGTATGTACTTGGCCTTGCTACAGGCTGGACCTGGAAACATAAAGCTACAAGCCTTGCTTCTATGAAGTTATCAGACTTGACAACTCCTAACAAAGATGACCTGAGATCTTGGCAGCAACTTCTGAGGAGAACTTAATTACATACAAGGACTGTTAACAGGACAAAATACTGCCATGTATCAGTTGATGAATTGCTCTGCTGTATCTGTAATAATACAAATTATCTATGAGAAAGATGGCAACTGAAGCGAAATTTTTCAACACTGATGCTAAGAAAGTTGTGAGAAATAAAATAAGGGAAGATTTTTCCAACAAAATGAATTTTAATAACCTGATGTAGAATAATAAACACAGAATGAAATTATATGCCAGTATTGTATATACAATGAAGTTTCTCTTTTTTAATTAAAAAAAAGAGAGTCGTTTTGGAGGAACTCCTACCACCGTTAATACTATTCAGTGCAAAAAGTGCTGCAAAAATAAAGTGGTTTATGCATACATCAGAAAAGCATATGTATTTATAAATGCACTTTTGCATCTTGGATGCCACTGAACTGCAATTTCTTGTGCAGTTCTATGTTTTCTTATGTTATACAAACTTACATTTCTAATAACCTTTCAAGACTACACTTTGGCACTGCAGATTGCCAGAACAATTGAGACTTCAAATACTACAAACTTATACTCTTTCCATCTGCACAGAAGTGATTATTAAACTATAAAATTCAAAATTATGTTACTTACCTTGTTTTTTATACCAAATTCATAGACAACTTCTCTCTCTTCATCTCTCATTACTGGAATCTTTGTGATATTGCCAACATACACATGACCTTTAATGACCGGTAACAAGTCAAAACAGGATTCAGCAACTTTCTTCAATGCCAAAGAAACTTTCTGGCAGTCAGGATCCTTCTTTACTGGTAGTGATTCTTCTAAATTGAAACTGTGTGATGAATCACTGATTTCACAGCTTTTAACATGTAAAGCCTCCTGCATTTCAGAGATGGTATTTTTATTATTTCTGACAGCAGCAATATCACTGGGCTCTATCCTTGGTGGTTCACTGTCCAACCTCAGTCTTTTGGCACTTCTTGGCATAGATACATGCAATAGTGTCCTTTTTTCAAGACGATTTGATGACCTTGAACACAACTGCTGATTTTGCACATCTTTGCTACTATCAGATTTCAAATTGCCCCCAGCTTTAACAAAAGCAGTTGATGTAGATGCAATTGTTTTGAATCCACCTATTTGAGACACAGGTCCTGGCAAAGTCTGGCTGTCTGAAAAAGCACATTGGTTAAACTGAATATTGCCTTTCAGAATGTTTAGTGTCCTTGCCCTTGCAGACAGCTCTGGATACATAGTGTCCAGTATTTTCACAGAGTTTTCTTGAGGAGCACCTAGACCAGCACTAACAGCTGCAAAGAGAGGAAATCTTCCTGGAACAGGAAGTGCATGCTTTGGAATGGAAGTACAAAATTTCAAAGGTGAGGAGTGAATCCTTCTACCTACTGCCATTTCTGAGGGCGAGGGAGGAGAAAATAAAACAGCAGATTTTACTGTTGGAGTATCTGTTAATGGAGACATGAGAGGAAGAACAGGAGTTCTCCGTAATGGGGATATCAGGTCATCAAGAGGGGAAAGCAAAGAGGATTGATCTGTAGAAGACATTACTGGGGACACAGTACAGGCAGTTTTTGGAGGAGTAGCAATCAGAGGCAGTAGCAAGGGGGGCAGAGGAGGACCTATCTCTTCCCTGATTTTATTTATCATCTCAGATGACCATTTTGTTTGCACAGAAGTATCAGCATTTGCAAGAACTGGCTGAGTAACTTTAGGAGTCTTTGTTTTTCTTTTAAACAGTCTCTTTGATAGCTTGGTATGCATTACTTGGGCAGCTGCCTTGGTAGAAACAGTCAGGATTTCAGATGATTCTTGCTCTTTGCACTTCAATTTATTGCTCTTTTTGAGAGCACAAGACTCTGATTCCACCATACGTATCTTCTCAAATACTGTCTTTTGTGCTTCAGAGAGCTGTCCAACTGTTTGACAACTGCATCTTGTATCAGAGAGGACTGGATTTGGAAGATACTTGAGTACATTTTTTTTTCTACCACTGTCTATGATAACATCAGTGCTGCCTTCTTCTATGTTGCAAGCAGTGTAAGTTTGATTATTATTATGTTCTTCAAACACTGAGAGCCCCATATCAACACTGTGTAATAGACTTTGTTGCCCACTTGACTGAAGTTTTGCAGAATCATTTTCTTCTAAGAAATTGCCAAGTGCTAACATTCTTGTATTTAATTTACTGGTTTTTACAGTCAGTCTGCAATTTTCTGAGAATCTGCTTAACATCTTGCATAGTGGTAACCTATTTTTTGAAGCATTTGGCATCACAGGCCTTTCTTTTGATGTTCCAGATTTTAATAGACTTTCCTCACTGTGACTGATGCATCCAGTTATGTTAGACTCCACCATGAGTTCATTAGCACTCTCAGTATTTTTAGAGGTTACTAATATACATTCCCTTTTCCAAGAGGCTGAGTCTTCAGGATAACTCTCCCCAGTCACAGCTGACCACTCATTTGCAGTATCTCCAGAGCTGTTTGGTTCACAGTGTGTATCCATATCCACCACAGTGCCTGCTTTTAGGTGACTAACTGTGAAAGTATTTCCTGGGTGCATCACTGAACTAAGCTTACATACTTGGTAATCAGCATCAACAATTGCACCAGTTTCCAGAGCATCCACTGCAATTCTCCTGGAAGCTCTCAGTTCACTTCTGAACATGGGAACACATTCAGAACACTGCACATACCTAACTTTTTGTATAGAACAGAGTTTCTCTTCAGAGTCATTACTCTGCTCTGGCATATGAAAATCACTTGTACACCTTATTACAGCATTTTTCCCAGAACCCTCAAAACTATTCAGTTCTTTACTTTCTCCCCCACCTGTCAGTGAGCCAGATCTAGAAGGATCTGTTCTAACCTTCCATGTCTTGCATCCTGATTCTTGACAATCAAACTTTTGGAGAAATGCATTCTTCTTACAAGAGTTAGTGTACATGATCTGTGATTTAACAGATGCCTGAGGTTCTTTATCAACTGGTTGCTCCTTATCTGCAGTTTTCACTTCATTTTTGTGTACACATTCTCTCTCAGGGCAGTCCAGTTCTTTGCCCATGTTGACTTTTTCAGCAGACAGACTCTCAGCACCTTCTTGTAAGTTTTCTGAAGAACAGTTAAATCTACTACTAGTAACAGAATTTGCATATGCCTTCTTTTCCCAAGTACAGGAAAAAGCAGCCTTTCCTGTGAAATTAGTTTTGAGGAAACCAACAATTTTCTGAAGACTGAAATTTAGATCAGGGGGTCTTGCAGATTCCAAGCCAATTCCCACTTGTACAGGAGAACTGGTTTCCTCATTATTTACACAGCATTTCTCCAAGTCCTTTTGAGTAGAAAAAGCCAAACCACTTTTATAATCCATTTCTGAAACAGGCTGGTAGATGATCTCTGGAATACTATTTTTCTTCACAACATTCTTTTCCCACTTCAATGAACTGGAACAAGACTTAGTCACCAATTCCTTGCTTTGTTTATTTAATTTCCCTTCTATCTCACCACATTTAACATTTTCAGTTATCGAGAGCTGAGTCAGAGGTTTTGCAAACTGTTCCTGAGAAGCAGGATTACTTTCTACTAAGATAGATTCAACAGCATCCCCTCTTGCTAGCAGCTGACTGCCTTCCCCTCCGAAATCTTGATTAACTTTGACTTCAATCTCTTGAGATTCAAACACTCTAAAATTTTGAGATTTGGACTGCCGGCATTCTAATGTATTACATAAGTTTTCAGATTGTTTTACTTCACCTTTCACTTCTGTAAAATCTAACACAGAGGATTCACACTTAGCTACACTGCTTGCTGTATCAATAATGCATGCTGTCTTTGGTAGTGCAAGTATATTTGTCAAGTTTGACTTCCTTTGAGATAAATTGCTACCATTTTCCTCCTCATGTAGTTTGCTTTGTAAATATACTCCTTTCTTTATATCTACTAATTTTACATTTTCCGCACTATGAAGTAACTCTGACAATTCAGCTATTTCTAGAACACTTCCTCCGTTAAATTCCATAGCTAGTTCAATAGTTGGAGCTCTGGTTATATTCATGTCTTCAATTTTGAGCTGTTCATCTTTTGGAAAGACTGACAATAAATTCCTGATTCCTTCAGTAGTAGATATAGGTAAATAATGCCTAGAGACTTTAACAGTCTCTGGTTCACATTCTCTGTTCACTTTGTCTTTTGTTTGCATATGTTGTTTCTCCAGAACCTCTTCACTGTCATATTTTATTTCAGAGCACTGAGAGCGTGCAGAGATCTCAATAGCTCCAGCCATTTTAGTTAATTTGATTACATTTTTTGATTTATTTTCAACCACTTCATTTTCTATCAACACATCAGATTTTTCCTCAGAATCTTTACTTTGAAGCACAATGCATTGCTCAGATAGCAAATGAGAAACACCTTGCGGAACAGATGCTTCTCTGGGAGTTTCTCTCTGTCCTAATAATCTATCTCTCTCTGATTTCACTAATTCACCACATTTTTCATGTGTACCCTCATTATCAACAGGTCTAATTAAGGTTACATTCTCCTCTGTTTGCTCTACCTCACTACATTTTTCTCTCTGAGGCTTGAAACTTTGTAACATAAAATCTGCTAAAGAATCTCCCTCTTCACTGTGCAAGTCCTCACCATCTCCTTTCTGTTCTTGCATGTCTTCTGATTCGCATGCTGTTGCTCCAGTTAGTTCTCTGTTCTCAGTTTCCATATCCTCAGAATTCTCCTCCAAACAATCTTTGTTAGTTTCCATGTTTGTAACTAAAGTAGCATCTTCAGCTTGCTTTCTTCCAGCATCTCTCTCGTCCTTGCTCGACATCTTTGGACTGATATGAATATTCTTTTCATTCAGATTAAGTGAGATTTCTGCATCAAAACCATGGTCACATGATGTGCTCTGTCTATTACACTCATCATCAGGGCTGATTACATTACAACTCAGAGGCTGAACTTGCTCTTCTTGTAAAATATCCTCCACTGCAGAAGTACTGCAATCATCTTCATCATTGGAACCTGTGACTTCTCCAAACAATGTATCCTTCAATCAAAAAAAAACAAAGTTAATATTCTAAACCCTGGTATAAATTTTAAGACCTGTTTTTCTAAACAAGTACACTTAAGGCCCTAACCTGCAGTGGTTTTGAGATTAAGGCTGATCAACAAAATTGCAACCTTCTCCATAGCAAATGAAAGTACCTCTGTAAAAAGTGAGAGACTTCTTTATCTACCTACTTGCATTCTAAGATTACTGGAAAAGAGCATTTGAGTAGCATTTAACTTTCAAGCTCTGCAATTTTGCTATGAAAACCATGCTTATATTGAACACAAATTGGGACTTTAAGTCTGCACCACTGGGAAATTATGACAGCAAGTTGAGACATAGGTGACTGTGTACTGGTTTTGGCTAGGATAGTTAATTTTCTTCACAGTAGCTACTGTGGGAGTATGTTTTCGATTTGTGCTGAAAACGGTGTTAATCATACAGAGGTGTTTTCATTATTGCTGAGTGGTGCTTGCACAACATCAAGGGCTTTTCTGCTTCTCCTACTGCCACACTGGTGAGGATGCTGGGGGTGCATGGGAAGTTGGGAGAAGACACAGCTGGGACACCCTGTTGGCACAACTGACCCCAACTGACCAACGGGACAACCCATACCATTATGGCATCATGCTGAGCATATACAGAGAGGGAAAGAAGGAAGGGTGGGACATTTGGAGTGATGATATTTATCTTCCCAAGTCACCATTATGACTGATGGAACCCTGTTGACCGGCCTGCTCATATGAAAGAGTGAATGAATTCCTTGTTCTGCTTTGCTTGCGTGCACAGCTTTTCCTATTAAACTGTCTTTATCTCAACCCACATGTTTTCTCACTTTTGCTCTTCAGATTCTCCCCAGGATCCTGCTGGTGGGGAAGTGAGCAAGTGGCTGTGTGGTACTTAGTTGTTGACTGGGGTTAAACCATGACACATATACTTCCAAAAATTATGGTTTTGCTCCCTTCCACAGGCAGTATGGTAAAAGGTAAAAAAAGTATCCATATGGAACTAAAGACACAGAGGCCCTTTCAGTGCATGAGTAACTAATACTGATACTAAAGAAAAAAAAAAAAAAAAAGCCCAGGAATATAAAATCGTTATTTTTTCAGTAATTTTATGACCAAGTTAAGTGCCAAGTCAGATGCACCCTGAAACTCACCCGTGTAGTCAATGGTGAAAGCTGTACTGGAGAAAGTAGAGGAGGGAGAGGCCTGGCCCAATTCAATATATCCATCACATTTCCATCTGGGTCCCTCTGCTCCTGATCGAAGAAGCCTGAAGTGCTGTGCTTTCTGCCTGTCTGTATTATCATATCTACAGTTTTATCCTCATCACTGTGCAGACTTTCTTCAGTAGTCCTGTTTTCAGCACAATCATCTCCAAAAGGCGCAGCACTTGTTTGAATTATCATTGCTGTTGCAGAATTTTGCTTTACAGCACTTTCCACTGAAGAACACCAAGGTAGCATTTTGCCATCACACCTCCCGATCTTTTGGTGGATTTGTACGGTGTCTAAGACAGAAAAATATTGTTAAGAATTCTTCCCCTCCCATTTTTGTTTACATAGATAATATATAATATTAATAAAAATGTAATACCATATTTTCAAGTGATGTTTCCACAGAAGATCTTAGTCACTTTCAGAAATACTTTCCTAACAGAGATGTGGTGTTGTTATTCACAATTATTTTTTCATTAAAAAGGCATATGCATGTGCAAAGAGCTTCTCCCCAAACACTGACTTGGAGCATTAAAACATTCTCAATATTTCCCATCAGGAAGGGCCATTCTGGGTACAACTGAAGTCTTTGCCCAGTAATTCATGGTAATGAAAAGCAGGACAACCATGCACTGACATTCCCCACTCAGGCTGTAATTCTCATTTGAAAGCAATCTGCAGGTTTGAGCCAGCAGCTGTACTTCCAGGCAAGTTACAATTATACCCGGCCATAAACACAGCAAGGGAGCTCTTAACTACATTTCTAGTTTATGATTTAATATGCATATGCTTCTCACTTGTGTGTTCTTTAGATTTCAATATTAAGTCTAATCACATAGGATTTTGTCTTTAATGATATATATGATTTAGTCAGAGCTGAACCCTTAATAAAAAGGCCCCACAACATACCTATGCACAAAGGAGTCTGAACCACTAAGACAAAGATACTGAGCAGTTGACAACCCTTCCAAGATGTCAACTCCACAGTTTTACAGTTATTCTAACAAGAAAGTATGTCCAAATGCTCTGTGTGATTCTTTGCATTTTACTTCTGTTTTGTTACTTTTCAAATCACAGTTTTTACTATTACACAGTAACTCATTTCTTATGCAGACAAAACACATTCACCCAGGAAAGTCTAAAAACAAATAATTTATATTTATTATAATTGTGCTAAATACTTCAAAAAAGGAAAAGATGGCCCACTTTCCTGAAATTTAAATTCTATGATTTTATAAAATGAAATACTGTCTTACCTCCAATAACACAGTAGAACAACAATCCCAAAACACCAGTGTGTCACATGGAAGTAAAACCTACTCTGCAGTATTTGCAATTCTTATATGACGTTATATGTGTGATCTTGTTTATAGTGTTCACAAACACTACTGGACACAAAATCAGCAGTATTCAAGCAAAAGATTAAGCCTATTCTGTGTACACATGAGTACCATCTGCAGTGAACCACTTGGATCTCATGACTAAATTCTGCCTTAAACAAACTAGTTTAGATTTAAAGGAGAAACCACTGTTAAGCAATTTAACTGCAGAGGCAGGGGAGGGGGTTTTTTATGCCAGTTTCTCTCATGCACCATGAGCCAGCCACTGTGAAGCTACAAAACTCTTGAGTTTACTCAGAATTTTCGTTCAGAAACTTTATCCAGCCGCCCAAACACACCTGCTTGACACTGCCAGACTTCCAGGATCTTCTAGAAACAAGACTGTACATGTCCAGAACTCCTCCGGGAAGAGGTATTAGGGTGTTTACTGGAAGAATGAGGGTTATAAAAACCTTAATTTTTGATGTTTATGCGGGCCTCCACCTCTGATGGACTCCCACTGTGTATCACAACCACAGACCACGATCACTCACATGTCACTGGAGCCACAGGTGGATTGTGTCTTCTGATTCGTGTGCTGTTGCTCCAGTTAGTTCTCTGTTCTCGGTTTCCGTATCTTTTCTCCTCCCTAATTTTTCTTTCCAGTTTTCCTCTCTTAGGGTGATCAAACACTTCAGAACAGCTATACACCCTTTCCAATTCATTACAGTGTTTTCCATTTATGGTTTCAAAGCAGTTCTAGTAACATTTCTTGTTATATCAATTATTTAGCATTTTTCTACTTTAATCTACCCCAAGGGATGCTTTAGCAACAAACATGGGTGCCCTGCCTCAGAGGCAGGTCACAACACCATCCCACAGTACAAAGAATAGCACATGCATAAAATGGTTTTGAGTAGGGGGTGTATTAATTTAATTGGCATAACTTGCACTCTGTTGGAAAAAAAAAAAGTGTGTTTCATTACTGCTGTCTGTGTTAGTCCATAACTAGAACTTGCACAGATATTTCTGAAGCAACATCAATGGCAGTATCATATTCAAAAATATTAATTTAACTTCATAGGTCAAAATAACCTCCTCAGCGATCAAAAACTTTTAAGCATAATCTGATATGTCAGCTCCACTAAAGGACTAAATTAGAAAAACTGATCCATAACCCTATTTCAAAGATCCATCTCAGTCACTTCATGTAGCAACTCCATGTAAAAATCTCAATTGCTGCACTGGACACCAGGAGGAAGGAGAAACCGATCAGCCTGAAGGGCCCTAGCACATAATTTTCCCTAAAGATAAGTAAGCTCTGCCATCTCCTTTATATCTTGTAAGTATTAAGATAATACATTGTTTTATTAAACCATTTACAAGCTACAGTCACATAGCATTTTCAGGATGTTCTAAATTTTCTCAGGAAAAACCTACATTCTTCTTACAATTTGAGTTCCATTCGATGACCCAAGGGAAAAGGAGGTCTTTGACAAGCAGAAACAAAAAAAATAAGGAAAATTCAGAAGTTGGTTCTCTCTTAGATTTTTTTCATGCTTTTTTGTGCCAGCCATTTCAAAGCTCAGAATATTCCCCACACTGAAGTGGGCAGCAAGTAAGTTACATGTTTTGCCCCTAAAAGAACTCCAATTAGACAGTTTACTTTTCACAGTGAACTACACAACAGTAAAAAGTTATTAGGAACTTTACATCCTATCTATACTCTCAAAATCAGTCATGCACCTACGTCAAGTCCAAGAATATTGATACACATCATCCATTTAAAAGTTTCCTCTGAAAAATGGATCAAAGACATAATTTCTGAATAACAAAGAGATTCTCCAAACTTCTCTACTCATCCCTTTCCAACACAAGCCCCTGATAAGTGCATTTCTTTAGGAATGAGATACTTTTCTCATAGTTACCCATTTATCTGTAGGAAGAGTTGTCATAGCAATTTTTAAAGATTCCACATAAGTAAGTTTCTTCATTGAAAGTTTCAACTCTTTGGCACCTCGGCCTGAGCCTCAGGTCCAGGAAAAGCCCTACTAATATTGAGCCCATCTCATTGGAAGGATCCTCTCAAAGACCGTATTTCGCAGACAAATTTTACTTTATCCAGGGAATCGCACTCTTGTTCATCGTGTGACGCAGTGAAATGATTATGTTTTCTCCTCAAATCTACAACCTGGAATCTAGTTCATGTAGCTTCAAACCCATACATTGCTGCCTTCTCTCACTTCCGAAAGAAGATTAAGATTACTCTGATCTGAAAACCCCATCAAAATCTATCATGTACGACTTGAAATACCTTCTTGATGTGGAGTGGAGAAAGAAGCAAATACGAAATAAGGGATCCAATGCTAACCTTGCTTGCCTTGGTACTAAACAAATTGAATTTTAGAACTCAAAACTTTACTCTTGATTGTCCACATTGCAAGGCAATTCACCATTGCAAGTTGTCCTCTCCTCACTCCAAGCAACAAAGCAACTCTTTGAAACAAGCCTTGTGTTTTTTTCCTTTCAAGAAAGACCAGATTAAGATGTGATATTTTATAAAAATAATTAATCTAGCCATAGAACCCCATCTGATTTACAGCAAAACCTCATCATTATCAGCACAGTGATTGCAGGTGCCTGGCAGTAACAACTGCACACTTCTCAAGAACAAACAGTAGTGTTTCTCTGAGGAAAAAATTCCTCCACAGAAATTTTTTAATGCCCTGACAAAGAGGCAGAATTTTTCAACTTGTTTCCAATTATCTGGATTTCAAGATGCTTCATACACTAGCTATTCTTTGAAGCTACAGACAATATTCTGTTTTCTGAGAGAGCAAATCCACATACTCCATGATATGAAACAAAGAACTGTGGTGAACTCTGCATACTCAAAACTAAATATGCAATGCTACACTATGTTGTATCTCAAGGTGTTATCTTAGAGATTTTCATATGGTTTTAAAGACAGAAAAGAGGTCTGCTTCTCAAAGCACCCATGTTCTATGGACTATAATCTCAAGACCATAAAACACACATATCCCTAGGGATTCAGTCTCATCTTTGTATTTTACATATAATACCACTGTGTTTATCTCCTTTTATCTGGTATTAAAGCAGACAACTCCAGTGTGCTCCCTTTCCATCTCTGCTTTTAAGATCTACATGCTTCTCCCCTATCCTGTGTCCCCAAACAAAAAAGAAGAGCAGATAAGATGGGTATAGCTCAATAGTAAGTCAAATTTAGCTCAGAAATCAGTTACAGAATACCTCTTGAAGAGGCTTGGCTCCTGACAGACATGGTCTTAGCATGTTCCTTCAGTTCATCTAACATACGAACACAGCATGTTCAAGAACCCAAATTACCAAAATATTCAGCACCTAGCTGCAAGATTCTTCAAATGCTTCTTTAAACGTTTATTCACAATGTAGATGATTTTATGCCCAAACTATATGAGATAGAGTTTTTCAAAGACTAAATAACCACCAATGTCTTATTAACCTTAGATTACGGCCTAAGGTTCCTGGTCTGATGGTCAGATGCAGGTATCATCAACTTTATTAGTGGTAGATTTGTAACAATACTACCAAATCCTTTTAAATTAAGTTTGGCACACCCCGATTATCCTATGAGGCTTTCACAACAGCACATTTGGAAAGCCTCATGAGTCTACCAATTTTCATATATGGGCACATTCTTCAAGAACACCATTCAAAGTGATATCAGCCTTAGAGGAACAGAGAAGGCACTGATCATAATGCAAAGCTTTGGGTATTTTACAACACATTTGAATGTACTAAAAAATCTCTCATAAGAAGTACCTTTCTGAAAGGCTAGATGCAGGCAGCAGATGAACTGACATTCTCTGGCAAAGATACTACCATCAAGCTGATTTGCTCTCTAAGTTGAAACTATTATAATATGGGACAAGAAATTAGGGCAAACTCATTAAGATCCTTTTTCCCCTAGAAGATCTCACCTGTAAATATAAGCACTTTGTTACTATGAATTCAAGGGAATGGCCGCTTTCCTAAAAGGCTGAATAACAAGATGGCTGTTCTAGGCTTGAAGAGGGAAAAAAACAAACCAGTAACAGAACAAAAGATGTATTTCTATGAAATCTAACCATTCCAACAAAAGCATGTTCTAAGCTTAGAATTTTCTCCACACTGAAGTGGGCAGGAAGAAGGACTGGCTAGAAGAGACTGTTATAGATAATTGCTTCCTTTTATGAAAGTACTGTCAGTTCCTTGAGAAGATATGAATAGGAAAGATGAGACAGGACTTCTGGAATCTAAAGTTCCTCTTTTGGTGGATGGCAAAGGGTTTACTCGGGAACCTGATATCCCTAAAACCACATGTATTTCAAACTCTTCAGTGTCTTGCGCTTGTGTCAGAGACTGAAAATAGTTCATGCTTCAAATATTGATATAAAGTTTTGCTCATTATAAAGAAGCTACAACCAAAGAAGCCTCCCTGAAGACTGTGACTTTGGACTGAAAGTCAAACTGCTGATTAGATAAAGGGAAACCTATTGTTCAATCATCTCAGGTTGAGGGAAAGGTATACATCCAAAAAAGGCTAAAGCTACCAGCTGCGCTGAGAATCATCCCCAGCTGAGTTTGGGGTGGGGGGAGAGCATAGCTCACAGAAGCCAGGTGTACACAGCTCCTCCCCCGCCCCCGAACTGAGAGCGGGAGTGGGGGGAGGAGGTTTCGGGTACGTGGCATAACCTCTGGTGAGAGACACTGAACATCCATCCTTCCTTACACAAACTGGCCCAGCTGTGGAACCCCCAACCCCATAGGCCACATTCATGGGACATTCACGTGAGAGGCAGCTAAGGGGAGTCATAATCCATCAAATACCCCCCTAAGTGCCCCCCTGAGTGATTGCTAAAGCCTTGCACCACAGGACTGCATGTGATGCAACAGATCCAAAGTCTGTTGCAAGAGACAATGGCAAACTCTTCCCTCCCAGGGAGGTGCCTGGGTTTTCCTACCTGTCATGAGTGTATATTCACCCATTGGACTTTATGCTTTTTGGGGGGACCTTCACCATCAAGACCAGCTGGAGAGGATCAATGGAGCATCGCTGGGATCCATGGAGTGGTGATATTTTCCCTATTCTGTCTCTGTCACTCTCTTTCTGTCCTCCCCACCTATTTTCTACTGCTCTCTCTTCTTTGTCTTTCTGTCTTTCTCTCATATCTACTATCAAATAAAACTCATACTATTGAGTGGCATATGGTCTCGTTTGCACCTTAATTCGGGCAGAGGTATTTCTAAGAACCTTAATAATCGGATCCTGACAGCTTGTTCTTGTCATTTGATTGAGCCTTGATCACGACATTAAATTCAGAATTGCAGGGCACAAGGGTCTAGCTCAGTTTTGGAGCTGGAGCCATGTACCTGCTGCATTAAACTTATGGAAGTAAGGTTGATTAATAGGTTTATGAGCTGGTCCTTATATTTTGGCCCCTCTGAGGTGGATTCCACTGGAACACATCTGAAGCCAGATTCATTGGGATCTACACTAGCAGCAAATCTTCAGACTTAACAGGGTCTTTGATAAGTTTATCTTCAAAGCTCTTAATGCAACTGGGTACCTATCCCAGGCAATATCTCTACAGCTTTAGTTACAGAGAAATCAAAGTAGTAGAGAAACTGAAAAAACCCAATAAAGCTTAATAAAAACATTCTGGAGATGCAACACAAATTAATGCAGTTTCAAGGGACCTATTACTCTTGAGTGCAGAAAGAAAATTATATCTGCTATGTAAAGTTAAAGCAGTTCAAGTTTGCTGTGAATATGCATGTGGACAACTACTCAGATTATTTTTTATTATTATCTGAATATCACATTACAATGAAGAAAATTGAGGTAACAGCTTCTTAAACTTTGTAATTCAACTATGTTACCACATACTTGTTTCAGACTAAAAAGAGACCATACGTCCCATCATACACATTATATACTACAGTTTATAATTATATAATAATTACGGTTTAAACATGAGATGAGTTTTGACTACTTACAAACAGTAAAAGAATCTGATTTCTCAACTGCAACAGCAAATTACAATAGCTTTTCATTAGAAGATGGTTCAAATTTACTTACTCATTCAAATTAATATTTGAATTATTTTCAGATATTCTAATCACATGTGTACTTGACCAGACGATCACCAAGGAAATTATTTAAGTCTTTCAAAAGAGTGTTATGCAGTCAGTTCCCAACTGGAACCTACCTTCTGTAACAGTTAGTCTTCTTTTGTCAGACCATTCCTCATCTCGAAGAGAAGCTGAAAGAAAGTACAAATACTGCCTTTTGTTCAGAAAAAGAGAGAGCGTTAAGAAAATTTCAAGACTTTGCATGCCATTTTTACCTAAGACAGGACTATTTTTCTCATTCTCTCTTTTTCCTGTTGCACTGTCAATGCACATCCAGAGTTCTTCTAACAACAGCTTCACTCTTCCTGTTAAAATAAATATTTATTTATTTAAAATAAATTGAGAAAATTGAACTAAGAATTTATGTTTCTTTTACTCAGAACACAGACAGGCCTACAACGAAACACAAAATACCCACAACAAACATTAAGACAAAGCACAAGCTTCAGTGAACTGAGAAATGCTAGATGTCATTTAAGGAATGGATCCTGTACTGGCCATATCCACACAGCAGACTAAAGGAACAGCTGCAGAATGCTTCAGCTTTTCCTTTTTATATGGAGTACTGCAAAAAGTTGTAGCAGCCCCCAGAATAAAATGTAAAAGCAGATTCAAATGTAGCATTAGTGAAATTAAATCACTTTGTAAAACAAATTAAGTTACATGAACATAAATTTGGGAGAAAATCTTCTAGGAAGCTGTGTGTCACATTTCTGCTCATTCAGTAATAATGCATCTTAGTCTTATCATGTAATTGCATCCAAATTGATTATCAGGCCACAACATTAGAATACTCTGTCTACAGTCCTAACAGCACCATTGTTAGGTTATGTCAAACAACCTAGTGTCAGAGACAGAGGGGCAGGTGGAGAGGGAAAAACAACCCAAAACCTCAGTAAAATACATGAGCACCTCATATACTTATGCCAAAACTATCATCAGATCCAACAATCCAACAATCAGGAACCGAGACTGTTTTTGTGCAAATTTCGTAAGTCAAAGGCCATAGCAAACTGCTACTATTTTATGAAGAGGCCTATTAAAAAAACCTCAGCATGTAAGAGGAAAATGTGCCAAATTTTGCTAAACAGCTAGTAACAACACTAACATTTACTCATTACTAATAAATCCTTGCAGCTATTTGAAGCTCAAATTAATGCTCACATATTCATTTCCCTATTTTGCCATTAATTAAAGATCAAAGGATTAAATTGGGTACTAATTCAGTACAATCCAAAAATCAAAAATATGCCGAGACACACAGAAACTGACAAGGTCTAGCTTTTTCAGAAAATTTAATTTCTGCAACAAACTTATTGCAACACAAGACATAGAACAGCAAAGTTCTTTTGCCTCAAAACTGCCTTCAGAATATCTAACAGTTCAAAAGCAGTACCAGCACTTTAAAAGACTGCAAATACCAAAAAATAAACTTGCTTAAAGTTTGGCCTTGGTACTTTAGAGGAAGTTTTGAAGGAGTTTGCTCCATTACAGTTAGATTCAGATAATTTGTAGCATATATTTTGGATCATTAAGGGGAAACAAGTCAATAGGATAAGATACAGCTACACGTCCTGAATTTCCAGTTGATTTACCAAGTCTCACACAGAAATTGTAGCAGATACTCTCCTTTGGTCTTTATGATTTCAGCAAGCTTCAGAGGGATTGTTTGTATTTTTTTCTGTGTTTGCATTCTGTTTTATAATTGCACATCAGCTGACTTCACACCTGCACAGGGTAGACTAGTCATGTTTATGAATCAAGTATTTTCCTTACTGCAAAACTGAAAATAGTAATCTATTACATTAGTCCTTCATCAGTGTAACCTACTTGTATCAACCACATCTGCTCTTACAGCACTTTGCCAGTATCCTCTGTTTCCAAAAATGCAACTCCAGAAGAGTTGCAATAAATTCATAACAATTGGTTCCACACAGTGAACGGACTTGCAAAAATTCTTACCTTTGTCTATATTTGTTGCAAGATCTTCACTTGGACTCTGAGTTTCTGCATGCTTAACTATTAAAAAGAGGAGAGGTGGAAAGAAAATGTTCAAATGGAAAAATACCATATACAAATCTGAAGGCATTCAAAGGTAAACACTTACCTTCTCTGCACTTCTCTGTAATTACAACATCAAGTTTTCCCTGTCAAAATTAAGAAGTACAGAATTCTTACGCCATGCATATTTTTGACAGCATCAACACTTAAAGAGCATGAAATCTATATCAACATTTCAAAGGTAATTTTTCAGTTGGAAAATTTCTCTCTTATGGTGAATTGCTATGTTTAGTTACTCAATATCCCCCCAAAAATGCAATTTTACTGTTTCAGCATCTCTCACACTAATAGCTTCCTTTCTTTTCCCCAAAAATACTAAAAGAAGCTTCACCCAAAGACAAGGAAAGCCTTACTTGTGCTTTTTTAAGCTCCTTTTCAAGCCTTTTCTTTTCAGTTTTCAGTTGTCTGAAGTCCTGTGTATGCTTTGTTGCAGCCTCTTCAAAAAAGAGAACCAAAATTCAATTTAGAAACTACGCTATAAGAGGCCACTAATTTAAGTGGTGGTGGTCACTAGTTTGCAAATCAAATTACCAGAAAAAAAACAGATAGTGTGAAATACAAATCTAATGAAGTTCATTTTCGTTCATTCAGACAACAACTCATGCATACAAGTATGTTGTCTTCTACTGCATAATTACTGTTTTGAACCACAACAATACATTTATTAGTTTTCTCAATTCTATGCAAGAATGGAGAGTGGGTCATATTGTAATGATATTGTACTGTAGAACAATATACACCAAGTGAAAAAAGGACATAAAACTGAGGTGCAAGGCTTTTTTACATGTTCTCTTATGTAAAAGAGCTCTACTTGAAGGATGAAAACACCATAGCCAGTTGCATTAGAAAGTTACAGACAGTACTCAAGGCTAACAAAGAAGAGGACCTTATCTCTTAATGTCTAACAGACACCTGGGAAGAGTGCAGATGGGTGAAAATAGAGGGTACAGGGTAGGTGAGAACTGAATGTGAGGTTCCTAGGAAAATTTTCAGGTGACAGAGCTAGCTGAGAGAATTCTTTGAGAGTTCAGCTTGATGACTTATATATGGATAGGAAAGAAAAGAAATGGAATCTGCCTGCTGATCAAATCAGAAGAGAGCATATTAAAATAAAAGGTGCTAAAAAGGAACCTTGGGTGGTAGGCTAACAAAAAAAACAATCATGGCAAAATTTCATACTGACAAAAGATACAAGGTCTGAGATATTTAATGAACATAGAGAAAACCAAAACAGGCAAAATAGTAACTGAAATTGGACCTAACACATTCTCTCTCAGTATTTTGTTCTAGCTCTGCCAGGATTTGAGATTTTGGAGGCAAGTGTGTAAAAAACCTGGCTGCCCTGTAATGGAACTCCAAAATTCTCATCAAAATTAACACCTTTTACCTGTACTTTATAGTAGGATTCAGGGGGTTTCTAACACTAAGATATAAGTTACTCTGTCCACTGTATTATTAACTAAAGTAAGCACAGCTATGACATGCATAATATGAATGCAAGTATCTGCCTTGCCAATTGATGGTATAGCAAGTGAAGTCTCAAAAAGTCTTATGTATATCCACCTTCTACCAGCAAAAAAAGAAAAACATAGTGCCATGAAGCCAATGCTTTCTCTCCGTGTAAAAACAGAGCAAGCAAACTAACTAACCAACCAAAATACAAATGCCAGAATATTTAAAAATCAGAAATCATGCATGAGGCTCACCATACACTTAAATATGAACATAAACACAAAGAATCCTGCAAGGATTATGCCCTATGAAAACAGGCTTGTTGAACTAGACATAACTAGCCAGAGGGGAAAACATAACAAATCTTAGAAAGAATCCAAGAACAGCTTTCCTGTACAAGGAGGTTATCAAGAAGATGGAATCAAACTGTTCACTGCTGTAAGGCAGACATTAGATGTAAACTGAAACACGAAAGTTTCCAACTAGTTATAGGGAAAAACATGTCAATGAATCAAGCTGCCTGGAGAGGCTGGTCAGACTCCATCCTTTGAAGTTTTCATGACCAGAAGTTCCCTTCCAATTTCATCTATGTCATATGCCTAAGACACTCAGCAGAAAACATTCTGCAGGAGGGCTCATGTAAATCAGACATTAAGCACCCCACATAGTACTTGCCCTGACTTGTGCCTTGGGCATCAACGTTAAAGTCACAGTTCCTCTGGACAGAAAATGAAAAAAGAGATTATGTTACTGTACTGTTGTCCTGCTCAATGTAGAAAGTTACCTTCAAGTTTTTTCACTTTTGTTTCCAATTTCTTTCTCCTGTTAAAAAGAACACATTAATGGATCATTTTTTAAGAAATAATTATGTTGCATGAAAAAACAGAAAAAAATAAATCTAGCCATTCAGAGAAAATACACCTCCTATACTCAGGACCTGTGAGAACAATGAGTCCCTGAACTTGAAAAATTAAATTGGTGGCATTTTGCTGACATTCTCACACAAACAGCTCAATCTGTTACAGAGGCAAAGTTTGCTTTTAAGAGAGTTAATCCATTAATCTAAGTAGATAAACATACTTTTAGCTACAATTTGGAATTAGAAATACAACCCTAGAAAACTGGCTTCTCTTATTTGCATTTCTGTGATGTAATGCAGACAGGTTAGTTTCATGCCTTAAAAACAATCAAGCTTTGCTTAAAATTAATAATATCTAAGCAGTGAGATAATCAGGAACAGCCTTCAGGATCACTTATGTCCCACAGCTTTTTGTTCAGAACATCCAGGTGCTTTAGACTAAAGCCAGACCAAAAGAAAAAATGTTATGCATCCTGAACAATTTTGACTTCAGCATTTCCAGCCCTACCTTATATGTAAAACACACAGAACTGGAAAATAAATAAACAGAAAAGGGAACATTTCTATTATTTTCTTCTGTTAAATTCCAATATCCCAGAAATTGTTTTTAAATTCTAAATAGAGGATTCTACCAATGCTCACTGATCACTTTCATGAAGCAGAACACTGTTCATCTATTCCCCATATTAAAACCTGTGTAATGGATTGAGATTTACCATCTAAGTCTTTCTGAATGTTCAGGCTTTAATTACCACTTCAGACATTAACTGGAATATATTTGAAAACCCACCCATAAATGGGATGATTGTCCACCATTTGCATGTTCAGTAGTCAAAGCATTTGTACTATGAAGTAAAAGACTGATGATTCTATGCCTTCTCAGCCTGAAGAGGTTCATACTTTCCTACATGAGGATTTTGACAGTCAAGCCATAGGCGAGAATTTCAGCAAAATTTCTCATAAAATATCTTTACAGAAAAAAAAAGGGGGGGGGAAGAGGGGGAGTTGTCCTTTAGAAAATAGGACCTAAGAAACTTCTGTTTCTCTGTAGATTATCTTCAAATGAATGCACAGAAGTACTACATGTACAATGCATGGGCATTGGAAGCAAGATCAATTGACACAGGAACACTACAGAGATGCTGTTTACCATTGCCAGGAGAAGACTCATTGTCCTAGGTTGCAATATAAGATATATTCTATTACCACCTCCACAAGCTGTTAAAACAGGCGGGGCACTGTTAGTTATCTCTTGTCGTGACTCACCCCTGATAACTCCCTCTTGGTGTTATCTCTGCTAATGGACCGTCAAGATCCCACTGCATGACTCACTGGAATTACCTCACCAGAATTACCTCACTGGAATTACCTCATCCCATTGTGAGGTGCTCTGCCCATGGGGGAGGAGCCAAGCATTCCCACCAGGATATAACCTGGGCTTTGGAACAGCACAAGTCAGCCCTGCCTACTGGATTCCCAGAGGACAAGAGCTGCCACTGGACCTTCAGGTAGAGACCAGACCCTTCTATAGGATCACAGCCTTAACAGAACCACTTCGCTTGGACTGTTACCACCACCCTGACTAACAGGGTGTCACGTTGTACCCAACTCTGTCATTGTTTTTCCTTTTATTATTGCATTTATTTTAATTTTCCTATTAAATTATAATTCTGACTTGCCATCTCCCACTGGTTTGTTTTTCAAACTAGTACACTCATGCAGCCAAAGCTCAATTAGAATTCAAGCTGACCAGTACTCTGAAGGACACAAAAACAGCTTTTCAAAATATCTTAACAGCAAATGGAAGATCAGAAATAACATCAGTCCACTGCTTGATGAGGTTAGTCACATCACAAAGAGAGATGCAAAACAGAGAAGTTTAATACATTCTTCACATCTGTCACCAATGACAGACCCTGGGGACTCCCAGAAACCTATGCTGGAAGACCATGACTGGCTTGTTCAGCTTAGGAAAGAGAAGGCTACAGGGTGACCTCATCACAGTTTACAACTTCCTCAGTGGGGGACAGTGAAGAGGAAGGTGCTGATCTTCTCTCTCTGGAGAGAAGGAAGGGAAATGCAATGAAGCTGCATTGGTGGAAGTCCAGATGGGACATTAGGAAAAGGTTCTTCAGACTCCCCAGGGAAGCAATCATTGACACCAAGCCTGTAAGAGTTCAAGAACCACCTGAATGACAGTCTTAGTCCTACAGTTTAAAGTAGTCCTGCAAGGTGCAGGGAGTTGGACTCGATGATCCTCATAGGTAGTTTTCAACTTGAGATAGAAATCCTATGCTACAAATAACTAAGAATCTGAGTAAACAGACACTAAATGACAACATTATCATTGCAATAATATTTACAAATTAAATAATTACATTTACACATGTAGTACTATACTAATTTCATCAACACACAACTACATTAAGAAAAGATGTAGATGTTAAATTTACAAAAATTTACAAAAAGCAGTTTGCAGATACATTTGGGCAGAACTTCTCTTATGCTACACAACTCAAGTTCCTATTTGATCTTTAGATAATGCACAATTGCAGCTGACAAAATGCTATGCTAACAGAAGTTGTACTCCATGGGAATTGCCATCCTTGTAGAATATTCAAATCTCAACTAGACAGTCCTGAACAAGCTAACCTTGACACAGGCTCTGAATGGCGGACTGGACCAAAGAATGTGAGTGATAATTTCTAACCTAAGTTTTTTAACAGTAACTGTAGATTAACAGTAATTTTATGAACAACTTACTACTACTCTGCTTCTGAAAAAAATCCAGCTTTCAAATTACTGAACTCATATGACCTACTGCTTAAAATGGCATTAGTGTTAGAGGTATACAAAACAGCTATAGCATCACAGAATTGAGACTGAGGTTGCAAGAATCCTCTGGAAGTTATCTTGTCCAACCCATGCTGCTTAAGCAAGGCCACCTACAGCTTGCTGCCCAGGACCATTCCAGATGGCTTCTGAATATCTCCAAGGATGGTGAAGCCACAAGCTCCCAGGGCAATCTGTGGAAGTAATCAGTCATTCTCACAGCAAAAAGTGTTTCCTGATGCTCACAGGAAACATAAACTTCTTTGTCTTAGTTTGTGCCCATTGCCTCTTGCCCTGTCACTGGGGTCCAAGGAAGTGAGCCTGGCTCTGTCTGCTTTACACACTCCCTTCAGGTATATATAGATATTACAGACCACTCCTGAGTCTTTTCTTCTCCAGACTTAACAGTCCCAGTTCCCTCAGCCTTCTGTCAATGGAGAGATGCTCCTGTCCCTTAATCATCTTCATGGTCCTTCACTGAAATCACTCCCATACATTCATGTCTCTCTTGTACTGAGGAGTCCAGAACTAACACAGTACTTCAGGGGTGGCGTCAGCAGTGCTGAGCAGAAGAAAAGCAGCACCTCCCTCAGCCTGCTGGTAAAACTTTGCTTATTGAAAACCAAGATACTGGTAGCCTTCTTTGCCACAAGTGTGTACCATTGGCTCACATCACGAGAACACCCTAAGCTGCTGTCCACCCAAGTGTCCCCCAGCATGTACTGGTGTATGTGATTGTTCCTCACCAGGTGTAGGGCTTCACACTTCTCCTTGCTGATCTCCCCAAGATCTCTGTCAGCTCATTTCTTCAGCCTCTCAAGCTTGTGCTGGATAGCAGCATGCCCCTCTGGCCGCATGAGCCACATTTGTGTTATTGGCAAGCTTGCTGACAGTAGGCTCTGCCCCATCATGCAGATCACTAATACAGATGTTAAACTGGACTAGACCCACTATGCAGCCCTCGCTGTCTCCCCCCAGGGTGCAGTGTTACCTACTAGTCTCTGACTAGACTTTGCACAGTTTTCATCACCACACTCAAGGCCCAGCCATTCAGCCAGTTTTTGATCCACTGTCAGCCCATCCAGCCCCTGCAGTACCAGCCTAAGGGGCTATGATGAGGCTGTTATGGGAGACAGTGTCAGAGATCCTATTGATGGCCTGTCAGACACTAGCCACTGCTCTCCCCTTATCTCGCAGACTTGTCAATTTATAAGGTCAGTGAAGCACAACTTCCCCTTGGTGAGCCCATGCTGTCTACTCCCAAGGAGCTTCTTGTCCTTCATATGTCTGAAAATGAGTTCAAGGATGACCTGTTGCATCACCTTCCCAGGGATCAAGGTGAGGCTGACTGGCCAGTAGTTCCCTGGCCCCTCCTTCTTGAACATATGAGCGACAGATAGAGACAAACTTTATATCTATATTGACACAATAAACTGCCAGCACATTCAAGTGGTCAGTTCCCTCTTTAGATGCAGTCAGCAAGGCAGCAAGGTAGCTGCTCTCTGCTGCTCTTAGATAGGACGATGTGCTAAATATTCCATTAAGCTCACAGTACATTGAGTACACATATATGTGAAATAAGTACAGTGTGCCTGAAGAAATGACAATGCTAGTCTTCTCGTACAGTCTTTTGGGTAATAGTGACTTGCTGCTGTGCTTGTGAATACCGTATGTTTCACAAATCACGTAAAAATACTAGAGTATCTCTTCTGAGAAGTGCTTCAGTCACTTGATCATCTCCATGGACCTTCATTAGACTCTCTCCAGTATACCTGTATTTCCTCTACAGAGAAGCCCAGAACTGGGCACAGTACTTGAAGGCATGGCTGCACTAGTGCTGAGCAGAGGGAACCAATCACTTCCCTTGACCTACTGGTAGCACCAAAATAGCTTAGAAACACCAAAGTTAAAAATGATAACCAGATTACATGGAAGAGTCACCAGTGCGAGTCCCATGGGGATGTGTGCTAGAACATATCAGAAATAAAAGCTGACTAAAAAAGCAGAAGGGTCTTAGAATTCCAAGTCACTAGAGAGCAATCACTGGTGTTCATAAATGCAAAGTGATGCACACGAAGAAAAATAACCACAACTACCAACACTTCTCTATATATTAGCTGGGTTTTTTTTGAGAGCATGAGTACCTTTCCACACAATATTGAGAAGTTCCCTGATACAGATGATTTAAAGGTTAAAAGTATTAGAGGATTAAAAAGCAATTAGACACATTCATTAGAGTATCCCTCGTGAGCTGTAAGAGTTAACACACTCATATGCTCCAGTCAAGGAAGCCTTTGAGTGACTGCTTACTGGAAGAACAAACTTTGGGAATTATCAAGGCACAGCTTCAGAATATTCTGTATTATGGTAGCAAAAATGGATTCTGCCCTTTTCGTGCCAAATCCCTCCTGCTCATTTCCAAACATGGCAGACAGTTCACTATGAACTGCTGAGCTGTTACATTAAAAACAATTATTTTAAGGACTGATTTTAGTATAGACCATTTTGGCAATACCATTCCTACACTGGCCTCAGAGACTTAACAGCAAAACTGAAATGGATGGCAATAACAAAAAGCCAAGACTAAGAACCACTTAAAACTGAAGAAACGACAGCTTTTTCTCAGTTTCATCCTGTTCTTAAAAACTTTCATTAAACAACCACGTAAAGCCACTTCAAGACAAGACAATAAATAAACTAACACTGTACTCAAGAGCGTTTGCTACAAAACTTAAGATCATTCTTCCAACAACTCCTTGTTCTAAGAACCCGTAAGTACAAAAATTTTAGCAGAATGGAAAGCATAACTAGATAAGGTACACTATCATATTTGGAAGAGGTAAGAGAGGCAAAGAAAGGTCGTGAAAAAAAGAAGCATCACTCACATAGCATCACTGTTTATTATTTCTTCTTTAATTTTAACATATTCCAGTTGACTCTCCCGATAAATCTTGAGAGAACTCTGAAAAAGAAGAAAAACACGGTTAGAATATGTCCATACTGCTGCAGTGCTGTTAGTGAGGGGAAAAAAAAAAAGAAAAAAATAGATGACAGACACTTTATCTATTCTAATGAAAACAGTACACAGCCAAAAAAGTATATCCAATAAGAAAAGAAGCAAGTTGGAAAGTCAGGTTATCCTCCTTCTTTAAAGGCAAAAGTTATAAAAAAAAAATACATAAATGTCTATATGTCTATCTTTTGAGTACATGCCTTCAAGACTTAGCTGGATAGGAACTTGAAGCTCAAGTCAAGAACTTAACTATTATACACCATACATATAATCCTATTTTTTCTGAAAAAGTGCCATCAAGACACCAGGTACTAATGCTTGCTGAGGGAAAAGGAATTATAAAACCATTCTAACACAGAACACAAACTAAGTACACCAACAAGACAAATGTTAATATTCTGTCTTATACCATCATGAAAAAAACTACAAGAAAGAAGGTGGGGTATTTTCTTCAGAAATAATAATATCTAGAAAATACATATATTTAGGTAATTTGAATGATCTAAACCTTCTTACCTGTAGACTAAAACTCAGCTAAGCGATAGGAGAGAAATTAGGAATAAACTCAAGAAGCTAAAAATGTAAAAATACATGTTCTGAAAGGTAGCAGAAGCACAATCCTATTCTGCACAGAACCTCTTTCTTGGCACTTTTTCTGTACTACAAGTTATATTCAATAATCTTACAAGATCAGAGCAGAAAACCAAAGAAGTCTGAATGTTTCTCCTTCCTTCCTTTGTGAGGAAATAAAAACCAAATAATCTGATCAAAAAATTATAAGAACTACAACATCCTAAACTTTTTGCCTCTCTGACACCTGAAGTCTTTTAATTATTTTCACCTAAACCCAGAGCTACCTGTCACAATCAGCTGGAAATAACAACAGAGCTCATTAAAGTCACCTTCGTTAAGACGAGCAGCAAACATATGCATTTTCTTCAATAGAAGAAGTGCAAGTTATTTAAACCATACAAGCACACCTTTTTTTCTTCCAACTCCGCCTTCAAGGAACTCAACTCTTCCTGGCACTTTTCTAGAGGCAGAATTTTCTGTAACATCTTCTCCACTTGGTGACGAAGAGCAAGGATCTCTCTGAAATGAGATGTGCAATTAAAAAGGAAGTTGCCAAAAACACAGATGCTTTCAAACTCAGTACTCTGATTCTTCAATCAAGCGTCTGAGTATTCTGCTCTTATCCTATGGAAAAAATGCTGTGAGAGATACCCAAAAGCTTTAAGAGTTTCAGTGTTCTCATTTTTCTACCTAAACTAAAGAAAATCCAAGATCTAATTTAAAAACATTACATTGAACCTAAAGCTAGATGCAAGCAGATGGCATGTGCCACAGAGGTGTACTGCCTACACTAAAGTGCCAGTAATAAGTGTCTCTGCATACATACACAGTGCTGTAAAGTAAGAGCAGAGTCCAACTGCAGTGTTTCTCAGCAGGCAGGTTGAAGTCCATAAAAATTATATGCTGCTTCTTCCTCTATAATCTCAGAGTAAGCAAGGGCACACAGCCACAACTCTTAAGGCAAAATGCTTCACACAAATATGGACACCCCAAATAGGCTTACATTTAACCACCACCAAGATGAGCTTCTCATCCCCGCTTGGTCACTTAAGACTCTTACTAGCACAGGGCCAGGAAAGAATTCCACTCAGGTATTGTACAAGCACAGATTTCTCTGCTCCATCATATCTTTCTCTCTTCATCATACCCTCCTAGGCTAACTATGGCCTAGGAAGCATGGTAAAAGTATCATACTAAAAGCGCAGCTTAGACCCATGGCTGTTGCTATTACACCATCAGACTCCTAAAACTAAACACAACACAGAGAACTTTATGTATTACATAGAGTAATACATCTTTAGTAAACAATATAAATCAAACTTACCGTTCAGCAAATTGAAGCTGTAATCTCTTGTTAAGGTAGAAATTAAAAACAGTTTATCAAACATCCTTAAGTATATTTCAATCCAACTGCCGCTAGCAAAGAAACATCCAGTAAAGACTTCCTCACACAAAAAAATCTTCCCAAGACTTGCAGAACTAAGTGTTTAATACATGCATTTCAATACATTTGAAGAAGCAGAACTTCTTCTGTTACATGAAAAAAACTGAGTAATTCTCAGCAACACGGATTTCAAATAGATCACCTTAAACCATATACTAGAAACAGGCAGATCTTAAGTGGATAGTTTTAATTCCAAATGCCCATTTTCTTTATAAGACCCACCCAGTTTATTCTTTATTAGAGATATCATCTCTTAACTTAAATAGAAAGCCTCAAGCCCTTTTATAAGAAATAGTATAGGTATACTAATCCTGTAAGAACATAAATAGAAAACTAAAGGATATCAGTGCATTTCTGTTGATACTCTGTCAGCAAACGACTGTAAGAAAAGAAAAAAACAGACATTACTCATTTTCTCACCTGATTTTGACAATCGTGTGTTAGGGTATCTTTCCTTTTGCTTTATAGATAAATAGAGAAAGTGTAAGATTGGTTTGCATTTTCTGATAGTAGTCAATATAACCCTTTTATTTCATTAAGTCATTCAAACCTCAAATCAAACTGCTTTAAGTAGGAAAAAAACCCAACTGGCAATTTCATTAATTTGTAGCCATTAACTAATTGCAGCTTTAAAAAAATGCTTAGATAAAGGACACAATATACATATATATATTAGAAAAAAAAATATAAAATGTGTTTCCAAACTCGAAAGGATGTTTTCCTAAAAAAGAACACACATCTCAGAGAAATAGTTCAAAAGACCCTAAAAGGCTCTAATCTTTATATTATTCTCCTAGCAGCCATAAAGGGTAACACCCTGATGCAAGGAGGCCATGGGACAGCACCAAGCAAAGTTACTCTTTTCTTTCCTCAAATGTTATGTTTTTTAAGAACAGAAAGAAGAAAGGACAAGAAAGAGTCATATCATGGGAGTTACCCCAATACAGAGAGGGCTGCATTACTTGCTATTGCAACTGTTAAGAGTAATCCAGTAAAGCAAAAAAGGTTGAGCTGCAAGTAGTTGAAGAAGAAGCAATTTCCATAAGAAATATATGCACTGGCAGAAAGAAGAGGGACACAAAGTTTATAGGTCAGAAAAGAAATCATAACAGAGTAAAGGAGCTTTGAAAAAAGGGTCCTAGTTAAGAGACTCAGTGTGTGCTAGCTTAAACACTCTGGAAATAGATTGCAGGACTGGCGTTTAGATTCACTAAAGCCAGATTGACATGAATCTGAGAAAGGGTACGTAAGAAACAAACCACTACAATCAGGAGACATAGCAAGTATATTAGGCCGTATTATGCAGGTATACATAATGTATCTAGATATATTATTCCGTACAATCATATGTTGATGGGTTTTGAGAAGAACTGGAAGCAAGCACAGAAGAGAAAGCAAACTGTAAGAAGGATTTTATAATCATACTGTTCTGAACAAAATTCAGCCTCACTTTTCATATTCTGATATTTAATCCCAACAGAATTTCAGAACTTAATGATCAGACTAAATTCTGCTGGAAAAGTTCATATACATCTGTACTCAACTTTTAGTTCTCATATTCTTCACTACAGAAAAATTAAATAAGCGAGCACAATTAAATGAATAAGATAATAATTAAATTAATAAATAAATATAATCAAAGATCGGCTTCTGCCTGAAATAAAAAAATTAAATAAATCATTTCCAAGAACTGCTTCTGCCTGTACTTCTAATATTATAGGTACACAAAATAGCCCTGTTTACTGTCATTATACACAGATGTTTTGGAGAAAAAATTAAAGAAGTCTTACAGTCTAGACTTAGGACCTGTTTGTGAAGAACTTACTTTCCTTTTGAGGAGCATTTAGTGTAGCACATTAACGAATATCCACATTCCACAATCATATTTCCTGCATTGTCATAAGTACTTAAGAACAATAAAACCCAAACAAACAAAAACGTGTGCAATTGTACTTACTCTCCGTCAATTATTTTTTGCTTCAGTGCAATTAATGCAGCTACATATTCATTTATATTCTGTAAGGAAGAGTCTCAAGTCAGTAAAGAACTCAGACCCCAAAAACCAGTACTGTAAATAACCCCTAATCTGACTGCTAATGTTAGAGAAAATACAATAATCTGTCTTATTTTTTTCAGTTCTCTTGGTGAACAAGTTACTAAATCACCAAAAGTACATTCATTTAAATACATTCGGAGAATGCAGGCTCCACAAGAAAGTATGCATATTTAAATGAGGCCTTACTACAAAATCTCTTCCAACTTTGCCTTTGCAGTAGATTCTATACTAAATCACTATAACTTTTTCCCTCAAAATCCAATTAATCTTTGGCAGAATATCAGCAATAAACATTAGGTCAAATGTTTACAAATTTTCCAGTCTCTCATCCACTCATTCTAAGTGTGCCCTGTGAACTCTCAACAGGACCTTCTCTTCATTTAAAGGAGAAACAACTATTACCCTAAGCGTAATACTATAAAAATACACCCTTGCTTAAGAGCCCTCAAGGAAGTAAAACGTAAGTCCTTATAATGTACCGACGCAAAGCCAAAAGGATACGACTAGAAATTCCCTGACAGAACCCACTAAGCAAGTCGCAGAGACACGAGCTACTTTTCCACACTTCGCCTGGCTAAAGCTCGACACCGGCGCTACTTTTACAGAGCCCGTTTGCCACGCACGCTATCCGCGTTCCCGACGCACCGGGAGCGGTGACTGTGGTACCCGGCACTTCCCACCCGCCAGCGGCCCAGCGCTGACACACTACCTCGTCCGTGAGCGAAAACCCGACTCCACCGCCACAGGGACGGCGGTCCGTGCCTACCTGCTGGAGAACACCGCAGTTGGCGCAGGCCCCGCCGGCGGCCGCAGTCCCGGCCGGCGGCGGCGGCGTCTCCCCGGGCATCATCACGCCCACGCCTCTGTCTGGCCCCGAGAAATGCGTCACACATCGCGCCACCGCCTTAGCAAGGACCCAGCTCGCCTTCGCCTCCTCAAGAATGATGCCCACTGCTGCCTGACTGGCAGCAGCAGAAAAGACAGCAAAAAGTGCTCTCTGCAGAGACTGAGCGTTGAAAGCAACCGGTGAACAGCGACTTAGCCCACCGAACGGCATCGTCTCTGCTACGCCCTTTTACCATTGCTATTATTTTATCTTCTTTCAGGTGCGGACACTTCTGGCAAGGGAACTGCTGCGGTCCTGGCGCAGGCGCGGGATAGGTCAGCTTCTTTCACCTGGCGGGGGAGGCGGGACGGAACCGCTGCTGCGGCGGTGCGGGCGGGGAGAGGTGGGGCCTGCGTGCACCGGGCGGCCCGGGCCCCGGGCCACGAGTAGCTCCGTGACAGTGCGGCCGCGGGGTCAGGCCGACCGAACCGCGCTCCACTGGAGCATCGCATCGCATCGCATCGCATCGGCATCGGCATCGCCGACCACTGGCCTCTGTTATCCGTGACGAGCCTGAGATGATACCGAAATTGGCCGGAAAATAAAGTAACATAATTTGAAGTATTAGAAAGCGGGCATTCTTTATTACAGCGCTGGACACTTTGGGAGGATATCTCCTCTAATCGAATGTGTGTCATGGAACTACAACAGGGCATTTATTCCATCATGATCATACATATTCATTACAACGTACTTCCTAGCTAATACATAAACATCACTGTCCCTGAACTAATTTGCATGCGTCCGCCTCCTATTGGAAGTCCTTTTATGGTCCTAGAGGGTCTTCTAAAGGGGTGTCTGATGGTTGTACTCACTGAGTGCCCCAATATTACAGGTGACCTTTCCCTGAACTTTTCTTTGGGCATGAGCTGTTGCTTCTTGTTACATAACTTTGCCAAAAAATCCCACTATATTCCTTATTATTTATTTATTCACTGGTTCCAACCACATTTATAATCCTGTAAATATTTTACATTCTTTTATCTTTTTTT